>JAOBRG010397567.1:0-10232 GCA_027574985.1 Umimayanthus nakama | reverse complement strand
TAAAGTAATGGCTGTTTTCAGACTTGATACGACTTTCAAGTGCAGGCAAGAATAGACATACTTCTAGCTTATAGCCTCAGTTGATCGCAAGTGTGTCCCTGCTTTGTTTGAGATATAATTCGTGAACACCGACGATATCTTTAAAAGTCGCGATCGTATTTGTTGTTTTTTTTTTGCAAAGGTGCATAGTTTGACTCACCATTTGATGTGATTGGTACCCAAAAACCATTCTTTTGTTTGGCCTACATCTATATCCGTTGTCACTGAGTTTTGCTTGTGTTTAGAAAAAACTTTTTCATCGTATTGTCACGGCCACTTTTTTTTACCACTGAAACTTGTTATACCTTTTTTCTCAGCCTCATACAAGCATGCTACGTCACATTGACATTTGCGTTGTTGATCTTTTGCTCTGAAATCATCGTTGTTGTCACTGCACCTTAGCCAAGAGGGGTTTTACATGTTATACATGTGGGATTTTAGATTAAGAAGTACTTACTCTCTCTAATTAAGAAATGGTCCTTGGTAAGCGTGCGTCTGTCGAGTGCCTGGCGAGAACATTGTATCTGCTACTTTATTAAGTATTCATTAAAAAATACACGTAAGCCGATAAAGAACAAAGTTCTCTTTGATCGTTCTTACGTAAGCACGCGATTAATAGTTAACGGGTGTACACAAAGAGCGGGCGAAACATTGGCAGCTTTGTTCTAACAAAGGTTGGGCACCATGTACATTCATGAAGATGACATGTTATAGCGCTGACACAGTCAGACTGATAACATTTGTCCCCGTTTTCTAGTCATGTACAATAGAGCTGCCGTTCTACCAAGACAACGTGTGCCTGGCGCTCGAGAAGGAATGCTCGCTGTACGCTGTTGGCTCACAGTCCCACATCTGCTTCTTAGACTCCAGGACAACCAAACCTGTGGGTTCAATATGCTCCAAAGACGAAGGAGCAGGTGAGTGGAGTGTTTCTAGATAATATAAAACCTTTCAGTTGCTATCGTTTTTCATCTTTTGAGATAAATTTCCGAAAAATGTGTCAGACCGCAGGAGTACTCCTTTGAGTTTATATATTTTTGTCATGTCAACAGGTGTGCGATCAATCAGTTTTAGGGACCTGGTTGTGACAGTTGGAACTGGCTATGGCTCGGTATTCTTTTTCGACATTAAAGCTGGTAAATTCTTGGAGGATCGAGCTGGTAAAATCCACTCTCTTAAGACGGGCAGAGGATGGCTTGTGAGTAACTAAGTAACTAATATAAACTCTACTTGCTGGGCTTTTTATAATTTATCAAGTCTCTTTACTAGTTATACTGACCGACATTGTTTTTGATCCCAAAATAAATTTAATCCGCCTTCGAACAACCGGGATCTGCTAAATACGGTGGCCCACAAGGGTCACCGCGCAAACAAAAAGGTGCAACGCAAACAAAACAATGCTACAGAAGAAGGACGGGGGCTAAGTGATTATTTTTATACAGAAATGTTCACTTTTAGTAGACAGACTGGGATGTACATGTACCTGTGAGTGTTATATTGAGCTAAAACAGAACGGGAAGCATGCCCCCCCCCCCCCTCTATTAACTTTTTCCCCCTTAGTAACGGGCATTTCCTTGGTATTCCAAGCCCTTTAATGATGATACTATTGTATTATCATACCCAACAGAAAATTGATGACAATACTGTGGACCTCATTTTGGATCGAAATACGGAGTGCTGCCGCAATGCTGTGTACACACACTGCTACAACAAAAGTGGAACCAAACTTTTTACTGCGGGTGGACCCTTAGCACTTGTACTTCACGGAAACTATGCGGCGCTTTGGGAGTAAAAGCGGGAAAGTTTTAATACGTCAAAGATTTGAGGTGCAAGAGCTTGTTCGACTGACTGTTTCAGCCACAGAGCTCTCAGCACCATGTCGGCTTCACAGCTTATGAGGTCGGGAGATGGCAGAATCTGATGTGTCTCTTGTTCGGGGAGTGTGTGACGATGAGAGACAAAATATTTGTCCTGTTGGTAAGCTCGTATGGTTTGTGTGTGATACAAGGAAAAGCTAGCGGAAGGAGATTTGTAGGATTTTGATACCAGAGTTCGGTAAATTTGACCTTGTTTGGGGAGTATGTAGCACACATGCAGGGGGCTCACACCAACACCGGTTGTTACCACATTTTAAAAACTTTAATCTCCCTGATCAGGGGTCTGACATCCTTTGTCTTAAATTTAACGCGGTTGAAAACTCTCAGAAGATAGAGATTGTCATCTGAAAACGAATTCCACAGCAGGCTGGCAAGACCTACTGTTTGTTTGGTTGGTTATTTTACAGCGAGTTCTATTTATTTTTCAATTGACTTGACGAAACCAAGATAAGCAAACCGCAAAGGATGCCGGTTATCCTATCTTGGTTGGGCCTTTAAGTTGTGTGCCTCGCCGGGAAAATATGCGACAAGACAATCGGCTGTTTAAGACAAGTACTAGGTTGACAAGTAGCACATACCACAATTGAAAAATATCACTGGAATGCAAATTATCAGCTAGCCAAGGGTCTTCGGGAAAATGTTCGAATCTTTCCGGAACGACAATTTACGTGTGCTAATAGTAACCCTAAGATCCCCTGGACTGCGGTATCTCAAGTAAAACCGTTTGTCCATTTCTCGCGACTCATTTGTAGTTAGACAGCTGGTCACGGTAAAAATTTCACTCTCGAAGGAGTGAGTTTCTTTTTCGTTTTTTTTTCCTTGTTCTGTATTGTGATATTTACATTTAGTGAAACTGCGCTATAACACCATCGAAATAGTGTGTTAAGTGTGTACATATAGATTTTGTTTGAAAGTTCTCTTTTGCTTTGATAAATTAGTGCTGCGAAAAGGGACATGAATCGATCCTGTCTCTTCCGATTGGTGCAAATGTATTTTCCAGTTCCGGGATATTTTAGAAAAGCGTTAGCTATATTGAAAAGGGTCACGGAAACAATCTTAAAAAGAGGTGGTTTGCACTGATTCTTTAAAATTATTCGTCTGAAACAGGCGCAAAACCACAACTTTTAACAATTTACAAATGCTCAGTTTTAGACTGAATAAATGTTTGCAGTTTTAAATAAAGACGTTTTAGAGAATGTTGGTTGGAGCGTGTTTTAGTATGAATAACTGTCACAAATCTAATTTTAGCAAGGTCAGAAACAGGGGAAGGGGGGGGGGGCGACTATGACAGCCTCGTGGCACGCTCTTAAGAGTAATTTAGGCCCCGTTCACATTTAGGACGGAGATATTTTTCTCCGATTTTTATGTTAGAAAAATCAGTGTACACATAGCGTTTGCGAATCATATTTGATTGTCCACGCGCAGCCAGGTATTTGCGGAAGAGAGGGCCTGAAACATAGGCAAAACGACATCGTATTTCATAAACCCCATTTTCGCACGAATAAATCTCTCTGCTCAAAAAGTCTCCACCCAGAAGAGCAAACACGCATCTTTTGTAAGATCAACGAGGCTCACATTTGCCCAAAAGGTAAGGCCCTATTACACTGTGCAATTTCCTCAGCAACTAGTCTCGCAATGCCGTTGCAAGACAAGTTGCTGGAGAATTGCAGAGAGTAACATGGGTTTTCTTGCGATTTTTGTTGTTGCGCGAAGCGTTGCACAAAATAGAACTCAGCTTCAGTTAATTTTCATAACAGATTGCAGCAACTGACAATACCATTGCACAGTGTATCACCCCTCCAGCAACTTGTCTCGCATCTTTACGGCAGTTTTAACAAGGGCGCCTTTCGCACACTTGTTTTCTTTCCAAAGACTGAAGAGCATTGCGAAACAGATTGCTTAGAAAATTGCACAGTGTAACAGGGCGTCGACAGCAAACTAACGACGCTACATTTTCAACCATTGCGAGAAAAGTTGCTGAGAAAACTGCACAGCGTAACAGGGCCTTTAAGAACAAGCTAATGTGTTCCGTGTTTAGTGCGAGTGGCTGCTTCCTGACTTGTACTATACTCAAACGTATCTAATAGAGGGGTGTTTATATATAGGGGGTGTTCAATTTGGCAAGCACAATATTGGTAAGTTAACGTGGCGTTTCTATTATACCCGCCATATATTGGTAAGTTAACGTGGCATTTCTGTATACCCGCCATATATGGCGAATTTGTAAATAAATAAATAAATAAATATTAGGGAAGAGGGGGGGGGGGGGGCTGGGAGTTTATGACGTTTCCCGTGGTAGGTTGCAAAGGAAACTCGTTCCTAGTCTTTTTGTGCAGCGATCAGACGGGTATTACGAGAGCCTGGGATCTAGAAGACGCCATTTTGATTTTGCTCTCTCAGCTTTACTCAAAATGAGCAGAAAACAGACACCTAGCGATTTTCTGAAACAAATTATCGGTCGCCCTGTTGTGGTGAAATTGAACAACGGCGTGGATTATAGAGGTAAGATAAAGACGAAGAACGAACGGCGTTTTCATTTCAACAAAGTTCTTATTTTTCTTGAGCACGTGCTGTCAGTGCCAGTTGCATTCGGTTCGTTAGTCCTGGATATGATCTAAAAAGTAAAAGCGTAGCGCGCTATTTAGCGGTAGAAAATGTACGACGTGTTTCAAATTTACTGAGGAGGCTAGCCGTTGTTGTCTTTATGAAATTTTCAGCCTCGGAACGTAAAATTGGGACTGGAGGTTTAGAAAACCATCTGAAAAGACCTAGTTTTTCTACGTGTACAAACTAGAAGTTACCAATGGTAAGAGGGAGCGCTCGAGCTTTTACGTAAGGTGAAAAAAAGCCATGAAGTACATGTATGCCAAATCATTACAGTACGGTGAACAGATTATTACAGGCATGAGAAATTTCAGCAATTCAAGAAATGTAGAAATGTAAGGTGACAGTAGAGTGAAAATTATTACTATCTTGATAACATAAAGTATGAAGGTCACCACACACTACACAATATTTTGTCATAAGACCCCTGATTTTGTTGGCCGATGAACTCTCTTGATCACCACTCAACCTGCCTGATTTTTAATGTGACACTAAAAGTTTTGTTTATTGTATTTCTATTCCTATAATTATTCATGCTTAAAATAATTGTAAAGACATGTCCTCTCTTCCCATAGCTGAACAGGTTAATCTTTTTTATCTAACATCCATAATGATTCTTCAGATTCAATACTCGTCATCCATATCTGCCATATTGAGTTATATTTGCATCATGATCACATGACAAATACTGCTTTGCTATTGATTAAACCATGTTGTCCTTCCGATGAATTATTGTGCTCCACCACCTGCTAGCTGATAGTTTATCTGCCACTGTTCTCAGATCAAACATGCACAACTTTTGTCAGAACTCGTTGTGATGTATGCCACATGCACACAATTTTTCTTCAGCTGACAAAAAAAAATCAGGAGGTCTTACGGTAAAAAACTGTCAGATAGAAAGTTTGTGGTAACTTTTAAAAACTTTTTAATACAAACCAAGCAACAACATATATGTAAACATGTACCGGTACATGCAGCTGAAAAGGGTATAGTTTTCAAGCTATTTACTCTGGGATAGGGTCTACAGTGCTTGTCGTTTGAAAATCCTAGGTGAGTGAAAAAAAGCTCACCTGAGATCGTTTAGGTGAGTGATTTTTCCTCTCAGTCATTTGCTTTAATTCACATGTCTTTTTGTACTTAACAGACTTGAGTACCTTATAGTTATGTTAATTCTAGTAAAACAAACTGACCCAACCAAGTGCAGCAGGATTTCTTAACATTAACAAACGCAACCAACGAAGTTGACTAGAAAGACTGGAATATTTACGCACGTGAATGGAGCTTTGGTTGCCACGTATTTGTGTAATCACGTGTGTCGGCAAACAATAGAAGGTTGTAAATAATTGGAGCCGGAGGAGACCAATGAAAATCATTGTTCTATCGCTTAAAACACGATGTTGGAGCAGCCATCTGTTCTGATCCGGTACGAAAAAAAGGTTGAGCTTATATTTATATTTATTACATGTATGGAAATGTGTGGATCAAAATTACAAACATTGAGCAGAAAATCATGGTGAATTCCTATACAGTCATTAAGTCTAAGGCGAGTGATTTTTTGTGAGTACATGTACATGTAGGTGCTCTGTTTTTTGCGCTTCTCGGATTGATTTCAGGTGCGCGAGCGAAATCATGCACCTCAAATGACAAGTACTGGTCTAGCAATCATAAAAATTGGTCTAGAATAGGATTCTGTTTAACAGGATCACAAATAGACAAAAGTTGTGATAACAAAAGATTGTAAGGGTATTCTGGTAGAGGCTCATAAAATTTGCAAAACTTACTCTAGTAATGGATAGGACTTTTTTAAACCCAGTGGCATACCCCCACCAAAACTATAGTATACGAGAGTGAACCCCCCCCCTTCCCCAGAGCTAATGGTATGTGCATGCATGTCATAGTCATAGTCTGAAACTTAAAGCTTTAAATGAAATTTTATTGCTCTTTTAGATATCTGTATGTATCTAACAATAAAATAGACCAAATAAAGTATTAATACAGTATTTTTTAGATATATAATATTTGTTAAATAAACTCATAATCTAAGCTTCATTGTAACAGTTAACACTGGTACCATTGCAGGAGTCTTAGCGTGTCTTGATGGATATATGAACATTGCCTTGGAACAGACAGAGGAGTATGTCAATGGACAGGTACATTAAAACAAAGTTTCTTGTAAGAGATTTTTAAAGTTGTTGACTCCCATGGAACTAATGAAATGATATCAGAGGGGGCTCAGGGAAACTTTAGTTCATCCTGAAGGTAGCAAAAACTACTGTATAAACTGAAAGCACTAGCTAGTTAACAATGATTTTGTTATATATCAAAATGATTGTCTATTTTTGAAAATAAATTTACTCAAATGGGAAATCTCTCGAAAACTATGTGTGTTATACTTATCTTAAATACATTAAATATATTTTCAGGGATATCATAATATGATACAGCCCTGAAGCTCAGCACAATTCTGCTTGTATGAATCTTATTTTGAAAGAACAATCTGATAGGTTGTATTAGCGAGTATATGTGCAATGATTACCATACTTTTTTTAAAGCGGCCCACCAAAAAGTAAATTTGCACACAGTTTTGCAAAGTCAATTATGTAAAAGAAAAAAGCATAACAACATTATACAACAATAGTTGTTGGCCAAATATTTAGCAAGGAAATAAAACTTTGAAACAAAGTTATTAAAGTTTCATTTTTACGTAAAAGTGTTATATTTTGTATCTCTTTCAGCTGAAAAACAAGTACGGAGATGCATTCATCAGAGGGAACAATGGTAAGAAATGATAACTGATTGGTTAAACAAACCAATGTTATGGACTAAATTCACTGCTAGTACCAGGCTTGTTTCTTATAAAATATACTGTAAACATTAGCAGTAACGACTCCTTGGTGCCTCCCCCTTTTGAAAATCCAAGATCTTTCCCTACTATATAAAGCAGGACAGAAAGTACTGTGATTGCAACATACTGTTCATATTTTGTTTGACTTGTGCTCTGAAATCTACAAAATGATGAGAGAAATGTTGCAGTAAATCCAGAAAATAATTTTTGGTCCACAGCATCTATGCAAAAACCATACAATGACCTGCCATGCCAGTTCACACAAACAGTTGGCACATGCAGAGACTGACAATGTGGGTTTAATGTTGCCCCTGGTGGGGATGGGGTGTGCTGCTGAAAAATTCAATTTCTGACCCTTTTCAGGTATTTGTCTACTAGGACCCAATTTTTCAAAACACAAGGCATATTCTCAGACTCTAAAGATTTCGTCCATTGTTACATAATCTTTTGCTTTGTTTGCAGTACTTTACATCAGTACACAGAAAACTGGACGAAGATGAGAAATGCTCTGCTAACACAAACCTGCTGATTTGCACCCATATCGGGATTTTGTAGGAACTGCATCTGCTTTCTATTTTGTACATGTGCCATTACCAGTCATGTGACTTATTCAACAACCTTCTGCCAGCTATCTTCGTACTTGAGTATGAGGCGTGTCACCTGTCGACCACCATGTCTTCTCTGCCCTTCACTATGATGTAGAAGTCAAACCCCACAAGCATCTGCAGCCTTTGTCAGTCAGTACTGATCTAAAGGCATGTTCACACTAGGGACGCAAGTGCAGAAACTGATGCAGATGCAAGAGTGAGAAAACAAGTAGACATAGACAAACGCCTAACAATCAAAGGTATCCTCTGGATGCTCGTGGAGTGTTATACTTGTCAAGGAAGAGATATGTCCAGAAATTGACTCAATGACGAAAAACACAAAAAACTCAGATTTTTGTTGAAGCTTTAACAAAACTGCGTTGCAGAAAACACGAAAAATTGAGAAAACCGAGAAAATCGTCACAAAGTCAGTAAGATGAATTAACATAATCTGCGTTGCGAGAATCCCGAAAAACTGAGAAATCTGTGTTTTTCGTCATCGAGTCCATTTCTGGACATAAGTGTCAAGGAAATGCAAACGTACCAACTTTAATATCGAGAGCGTCTAAGAATTGACTCAATATTTCTCAGCGACTTTTAATCGATTAGATGGGCAGTGATATGAATGGATGAAATGACTTTCTATTGTTACACCTTTTCCCCAACCATTCCGATGCTCGTGGATTCTCCACTCACAAAAATGAGATTTTTCTTTTTTATGTCTGTCTGTGTCACTTTCTTTTAAATATTGTTTTCTTTGCTGTTGCATCTGCATTTCATTTTGATCCCCGGGGCCATAGCTAGACTTGAAATTTAAGGGGTGCGTTTGCCCTCCCTGCCTATAGCCCTGCAAATCACTGCATTGTACTGAAAAATATTACTTAATTGACTAATTGTTTTCCAGTCGCTTCCTTACACTAGCTGTGGTCTTGGTTCTCTATTGAGAGTGCAAATTAGGGATTTTGTCTGGCCTGCAATTTTTCTTTTCTGCTTTGAGAGAAAGGATTGTTCCCATAAAATTCTTATTTGAAACTGCAGGCTGCTTAGTTATTGGCCTACAGAGTTTTCTCCTACTTCTTCTCTTTTATAGGCCCTTAATTCACATCTGCTATTGTGAACAGGATATAACAAAAAAAATGACTGTTCAATAGAACTCTTCATGTTCGTACGTGTATTGTATAAAAGGAAAATTCTACAAAAGTGTAGTAATTTTGTACGTGTGTAATATATTTGAGATTAAAATTCTCGACGTACAGTGTATTTCAGTGTCTTTATGTTACCTGTAGTGTAGTACGTGTAACATCCCAGAGAAATGGTACAAGTTTTACAGTAATAACCCCATGTGCTGATCAAGAGCCCTTTGCAAGCGTTACTTCTTATGAGGGGGGGGAGGGGGTAAAGGGGAGAGGGTGGGTCTTAAGTGATCACAAAACACGCACCCATTTTCTCTCATTATTAAATCTGCGAATGCATGTGCTTTCGGAGTGTGCGGTTTGATGCTCCATTTGGTCAAACAAAATATACTTGTCTCTTTGTCTACGGTCATTCGACTGACCCAGCTTTAACCGCTAAATGACCCTGTAACTCAATACTGTTTTTTCCCTTAAGTTTTTCTTTTAAGGCCAAGACTTTTTTTAAAACTTGATATCGGACATTTTTGCTCTTATCTTTGATGGAAAGTCTGATAATCCAATCGTTCTTCAGAGATCCTTTTTTCGACAACAACTTATTTTGTTTGTTAAATCTAAACCTTTTGTAAACTGGTCTGTATCACTTAGGACATTGTATAGTTTCAGGGAAGACAGTTTTTCGTTGTTAAATTCGCTCGGCATAATGTAATAATGGTCTCCACTTGAAGTCTGATTCAACAGTTTGCTGTGGCATTTTCTAAAGGAACGCGTACAGCTTGATAAATAGCACGAATGCACTAATCAAAGTTTTATGCTATGATAGCCATAGCGAACTGATGCTGTTACTTTTAATGTAGTTGCTTAAGCCTTTGTTAAGAAAAAGGAAATTAACGTAAATAATACATTACTATCAACTTTGCACAACTTTTCCACAGCATGTAACCGGAGTTGCTTGTCCTAAAATATACTGGCCGTTCTCACTCTAAAAAGAATGTGGACTCTTTTTTTAGAAGGACAGTTCCGTTTTCGCCGATGGATAAGGTTCTCGTCTTTATATACAGGGTGCGTCGGGGCCTTAAAAACCTCAAAAGTCCTTAATTTTCACTTTCCAAATTTTGAGGCCTCAAAAGTCCTTAAATTTTACAAAAAT
>JAOBRG010397556.1:0-10233 GCA_027574985.1 Umimayanthus nakama | reverse complement strand
GATTTAAATGCCTCAGAAACGGATTCACCTGTTTTATTTTTTAAAGGAACAATCCATCCATATTTACTAAACACATCAAGTACCATAAGCAGATATCTAAAACCCTTATTCCATTTGCTAAAATGTTGCATTTCAACGAGGTCAGAACACCATATCTCGTCTATTCCATTTGCTATAACACGCCGTCGAGTAAAATTTCTCTTTATTGGTTTGTGTAGTTCGTCAGCTAGTTTTTCTTGCCAGTTTTCATTACCCGACGGCTTTTTCCGTTTTTTGACTTCACCCCCAATCCAAGTTTTTGTTTTGCATTAATCAAAAACCTTGCAGTCTGACCCCACTTTGGCATTTCACTATATGGTAGTGCATCAAGTGATTTAACCATTTTCTTATCACAATCACCTTTACTTTTACCCATATCATAACAAATATCATGATGAGCTGCTATTTCATCTACTTTGTTATAAGGTTGTACATGCCACTTAGTTACTTCACCTGTGTTCTTATTATATTCAAGTTGTTTATCAAGAGGGTTATAAGGTCCCATATATTTATATTTACTTGGAGTAAAACCAGATTTTGGTTTGGTAGTTTACCGATAAGTTTATGAATATCAAATCCTTGGCCATATAATAATTGTGGATTGTTCTTGTACAGTTCCCTCAGATAGTCAGCGTCTGTATATCTTCCTTCCTTAGAACGTAGAATAGAGTTCGATCCCAACCACCCCCCTTTCTGTGATACAAACTTTGTTTTTCTTGTTCCAGAACTAGCACATATAGCAATTAACATTTTGCGTCCGTTCTTTGTTGTAGTATATTTCTCACTTCCAGGTATATTATCAGTGAGTTTTCTTTCTTTTACACAATATGTTCTCATATATATTAATTAGATTATATTTTACATAATGAAGTTATCCTATAGTATGAATTTTTGACGCAAGGTTATCCAACGTACTCGAAACTCCTTGGTCAATCATCTTATTCGCCATTGATTTCACATATTTTGAAGCAGCCTTTTTCGCCGTATTTGATTTTAAACCTCTCTTTACTGCTGAATTACCTAGTTCCCAACCCATTTTAACTAACACATCATCAAATCCACCTCCTTTAGCTGATTTAATAAATTTACTCTTTGATATTCCTCAATTAGCACATACACTCTTAAGCATTAGTCTACCATTTTTAGCTTTTTCATATCTTTCAGAGTTTGGAATTGATTCCGTTTGTTTTCTTTCCTTAACGCAATAAGTTTTCATATATTACTTCATTATATTAAAATAATTAATTAAAAACTGATGATTGACACTATGATCAATCGGGTCAAAGTGTGGATTATGGATTGTATCTAAAAATGATGCCCCTTTATGTCTCTCATTTAAAAAATATAGACACCAGTAACCACATAAAACCGAGTCTCTCTCTTGGATCTCATCTTGATTATATATTATCTGCTTGCCACTAGTTGATAAGTATTTATATATTTCTTCTGCCATTGGTAAGCCAAATGAATCAAAATACTCACAAGATTTATCAATATTCCTATAACAAACCCAATGAGTCCCTGAGCCTATTTGTGAATCTAGATTTATAATACCACATTCATTATTCTTTATTCTTGTTGGTAAATCATCTCTTGAATATACACCTCTAAAATGCTTTATATTAAGATGTTTTACCCATTTTAATAAATCAATATTACTCAATGGTTTGTTTGTGAATTTTATAGAATGGCTCCAAGGATTGGAATATTGTTGAATGGGGAATTTTTTCCGAGAAGTAATCCTTTGCCTTTTCTCTTTAGTCTTTTTTTGGCCTTTTTTTAAATTCCCATACCAACAGTATCACCCCATGGCCCATAAAAAGGAGGTGATTGATAGGGATATATATTCACCCCTTTACCTCTGGGGGACATACCTCTGGGGGACATACCTACTTTGGGTGGGATATATACATTATGAAAATTAGATTTTGAGGCATGAGGGTCAACTTGAAGTCCTTTCCCTGTTAAAGCTTGAAGTAGAAGGGGGACACCAATAGAAGCTAGTAGAGTACCGAGGAATCCTCCATGTTGTCTCTTTGTTAGTCTGAATCTTGGAATGCCCGACCCAGTCTGAAGTGCTGACACTATCTGCTTCTTCTGTGCTTCAGTAAGGTAATCCTTATATTGAATCAGTTTATCAACCTTATTCTGTGGTACACTGAAGAGACCAGAACCATTTACTAGTTTGCTTGCTCCAGCTGAAGCAAGACCTCCGAGAGCACTCAAACCGAGGGTTTTACCAATTATAGGTAGAGCAGATCTAACTAATGGCATTAAAGCTGAAAACAGACTACCTCCATCCTGCCTTCTCATTTGGGCACTAGAAATTCTCAAATCAGTTCCTGTTCCATTTCTTCTACTCTTCTCAATTCGTTTTATTTGAGTTTGTGTAAGCATGAGGGGATCAGACCCTATTAGTTGTGAATTCTTCAGTCTTATGGTAAAGGGTGCTTTCTTCTGATATGATTTCAGCATTTTTTCTTTTTGACCTTTTGTTAGTCTTACATTAAATTTAAAATACGACATATATTAATAGATTATACTAAAATTATACAATTAAGATAATCTCTTATGATAAATGTTATTAAATAAAAAATTAAAATTAAATTCAACCTCTAAGCATAAGTTTACCACTTGATTGAATTATTTCAACGTCTTGTTCATATAGAACCATAGCATACACACTATAGTCAGCATCTGTACCAGCAGATAGTTTGTACTTTAGACTTAGTTTTGTTGCCCCATCTTTAATATCTGCCTTCTGTTTTGTTAGATCAAAATAAAGTAGTGGAAATATTGAATTAAAGTTAGAGCGTGTTAAAAGTGTTCCACCTTTGAAATCATTATTTGCATGAACATATTTCAAAACATCTCTATATACTCGTGAAACATCTGTAGAAGGGGTATATTCAACCTCTGGATACTTGGTTCCACTGCCAACTATTAGATTACAACTAGTCAGTTTTCGATCATTAGCTACATTGAAAGTATCATACAGAAATGGATTTTGTTCTTGATTATCAATTCTTGCGTCATTCAATATCCATATGAAGACATGTCGGGGTTTTGAAATTGCTGAATTGATTTTAAAGGTTCCAGTTTGTTGCTTTGAAGATGGGGATCTCTCAACCATCTCCATCAAGTATGTCCATTTCTGGGGTTTCAAATATTCATTCATGTATAGCTTTTGTCCTACACTATTAAATTGAATCGATGGGACCCATAGTTGCATTTTTTCTATGACAACCCGACAAGCATTTGCGTTATGCCAAACTAGATTATCATCACTTTCGATAGAAACCTGAATTTCAATTTTTGAATTTGGTAGAATTTTATTCTCAAGAGCTTCGAAAAAACTATATCTATTAAGGGGGATTTCATAAGTTACAGTTGCACTAACTCCAAGAATAGCTTTACGAGCAGCGAATCCTTTATTATATGTCGCTTGCGCTGGCCTCTCCTCAGGACTCCTACTAGTATCAAGATAAAAAAATGTATTTGTAGCTGTACTTTCTGCATAGGATGTATCATTCTCTAAGAGATTCTTTATATTTGTTGTGTGATTGGCATTTGTGTTATCATATACTTGTATACCATTATTCTTTACAGTAAGGCTACTAATCAAAGAATGAGAACCATTCACGATCCCATTATGATCATTACCCGCGATATTACTCCCATCTGCTAGCTTCACTAATTTAAAGTCTACTAAGAAACGAGCATTGTACCAATCTAATGGATTTACTTCTCCGCTATTATCGGATACAAACCTATAGTTTGTTTTATTTTGAGTTGCATTATTATTAAGTTGAGTGACAAGAGGGGTCTCGAGTTCAATCACTGTATCTTCATATCTTTCAACATATTCTGGACTTCTATAATTATTCATATATATTTAGTTTAGATAATTTTAACATCTTTTAATCCAAGACCCAGCTAGAAGTCTTTCTAGAGCTAAACTTCTATCAAAAGTGTCTAAATTTTTTACTGGTTTAACAACCTTTGGTACATCAACGGTACTATTCTCATTTTTTCTCATTTGATGCAAAAGTTCAATAATTTTATGTCCAGCCTTTTTACCTGCATACTCACTAGTTGAAGTAATAGCTTTTTCTGTTGCTTTCTTTGTTGCTGTTTTTGCTACATTTGTGATAGCCTTCTTTCCAAGTACTTTACGTCCAATATTTGCAAAAGAGCTGAAAATACCACTACCATCTTTTATAGAACCATCATATACATGCATATATACATATTTACCATATTTTGGATCATATTGTTTCTTATGTTCACACTGTCTGATCATATATATATATATTATGTTATATTATATTGGTGTAGATCGAAGAATTAGATTCATATGCCAATCAATTCCATTCAAATTAATAGACCTTCTTTGTGAATCTAGAATATAGAAACGAATATTACTAATTATGAATTTTGATATTGGGTTGAATATAGCTCTTATTGGTTCAATTGTGAATGGGTTGGACCGTTTTAAATTATCTGTAGCTATAACAAATAATGTATTCGTTGAGACACCACTAAGTATAGAATCACTTATAATGTCACTATTTATGTATAGTGCATCAATACTGTTTGTTATATTGGGGAGACGAGTACCATACTCTGTAGATGAAACAATTTTTTTATTAAAACCAATGAGATCCCCAAATTCACTACCTCTTAAGTCTAGTTGATAGTCATTATGGGAAATCTCTATTATCACCTTATATGTTGATAGAATGAATAAAATATTAATATTATAAGTACCATCATTATTTACATGACTATTTTCTGTCATTACACGATGAAGATAATCATTTAAGTCACTGTAACTATACATACCATTTGGAAATGTCACACTATTCCAATTGATCCCTTTATCATGCGAATATTTTATTGTTTGGTTTTGATACTCTTGCGTTATATTATGCCATGAATAAGTCATACTAATTCTATCAACTGCAATCTCATAACGCATACTTGGATCGAGGTGCAACCGTGGAGTGAATTTTATTATAAAATCATCTGGTTTAGATTTTCCGTATTTCTCTCTATCAATACTACTTATGTGAATTGATCTTTCTATGTAGTTCATATATACTAGTATATTACATAATATATTTCTTAAGTAATACATCTAACTCCTTATTCGTTATTTCACCTAAGTCTCTTAATTTATGTGTTATACTACTAAACTCATTTTGTAACTCTCTACTATTATTACCCGCGGATATTTCACCACCAATAAGTTCAAGCTTTGAGTAAAGATCATTAGGATTATTATAATAGACTACTCCACTACCGAGTTTTGAGTATTTTTTACTTGTTTTATGAATTGGAATATCTGATAATTGATTTAGTTTGTTAAATACACTTTGTGATAGGTTACTATAACGTTTTTTTTACTATTGAAGCGTTTTGTAAAGAGATCTAATGTATCAAAATCAACTACTTTATCATATACTTTCTGACCGTCTTTATAGGCTACTAGTTTCAATTGACTTGTTAGTTTTGGTAAATCAATTTGAAGATTCCCATATTGACCTGTTGATGATATTTTATAAGCGTTTCGTTTTGGTTGTTTATATTTGATACCCGTTCCTTGAAATTTACTAGAATATTTAAGCATTTCTACTCTCTTCAAATAATCTTTATAATATGGAAGTTCTTGTTGATTTCGTTTAGAAGCACTGATAGATGCTTTACTTAAATCTTTACGAGGTGTTCCTTTTTTAGTTGATTTGTCTTTAATATAATCCTCAGATCGTTTTATCTTTCTCCTCACATGTAAAATAGTATCATCAACGTTTAGTCCTTTATTTTTTATAAAATCACTAGGTTTAGGATATCCCATTGTGCTTAAAACCTCACTATATTCTTTGTTTATACCTTTATCAGGATTATAAAGTTCGGGTTTATACATCTCTTTCTTTTTAACAACTTCTTCCTCATCATCATCAATGATTTCTAATGGTTTTTTTACTATCACTCACATCACTATCATAATCTACATCCCATGTTAATTTTGGTAATTCTTTTTGATCATATGTTATAGCCTTAGTTGGGTTATAATCTATTGCTTGAACGATCTTTGTTTGATTTTCTTCTAATTGTTTAATTAACTGATCCTGTTTTTCATCAATAGTTTTTTTAACTAAATCCTGTTTATCTAATAGAGGTTTAAATGTTTCACTTACCCCCTCATATTGATCTTGTTTTGCATCCCCTTCATCTTTAATAATTTTTCTTATACGTGCCACACTATCACCAGCTTTTACCTTCTGTGTAGTAAACCTTTTAATTCTCTCGATATCCATTATATATACATAAATTACATAAAACATATCTTAACTTATCTTAACTTATCTTAACTTATCTCAACTTATCTCATCTTATCTTAACTTATCTCAACTTATCTCAACTTATCTCAACTTATCTCAACTTGTTAAATTAGTATAATATATTAATATAATGGATATTCCAAATTACGATACTCCAGATGATAATGTGACCAATTATAAACAAATACATGGTTACATGCCTAAAGATAACTTTCGTATGTTAATATCAGCTCCTTCAGGAGCTGGAAAAACAAATACCTTGTTACATATGTTATTAGAACCACTTATTTATTTTGATAAGATGTACCTCTATGCGAAAAATCTAGAACAAGGAAAGTATCAATATCTAATTAAAAAGTTTGATAATATTAGTAAGTATGTAGGTTATGATGTTTTAGAATGTAGTAATGATGATATTGTCCCTGTCTCGGAACTAGATAATGATCTCCATAAAGTTATTATATTCGACGACTTTGTTTGTGAAAAGAACCAAACTCCTTTAATAGATTATTTTATTAGGGGTCGACATAAGAATTGTTCAGTTATTTATCTCAGTCAATCATTTTATAAAACATCAAAAGATATCAGACTTAATTGCTCACATTTTTGTGTATATGAATTTCCTAGTAATAATGAAAGAGGATTAGTTACTCGCGAGCTTGGTGTTACTAAAGAGCAATATAAAAAAGCAACAGAGAAACCTTATTCGTTTCTATATGTAGATAAACCAAAGAAGGCTATAAGATGGAATTTTACTGGTAAAATTTAATATAATATACATATGTATGGGATTATTTAATAATAGAGGTGAAAACAACAGCATTGAACCTGGAATTAAGGGTGAACAAGGAGTTCCAGGGGTTGGTTTCAAATTAGATGTAAATGGTAACTATGATATGAATAATAAAAAAATTACAAATTTAAAGGAACCAAGTGAAAATAATGATTCTGTGACTAAAGGATTTCTTAATAAAATCCCTGGAGTAAGTTTAACCCGATCAATTAAAGCCGCTGGAGGTCTTGATATGGAAGGCACCCGTATCGAAGCATTACATACACCTGTAAGTAATACAGATGCTACCACTAAAGTATATGTTGATAGTAAGGATCAGGAAGTTAAAACATATGTTGATGGTAAAGACATTGCTATGAAGTCATATGTAAATCAAGGAGATATGTATAGATCAATTTCAACAAAAAACGAATTCAATTTTGTCTCTGGTGATTTTGTTTCTGATGGTAATTTTACAATTGTAGGTTTTGGTGAATATCGAGATTTTGCTTTACAATATCATAATTCTACCACACATGTTATATGTAGTTTATCTAGTAGTCCAGCTACTATGACTGTCGCACTTCGATCTCTTAAGAGAGGTCTGTATGGTTTTCGTATTGAGGGTATTATAAATCCCACAGATGATCATTCTCAGTTTGATATGGAAATAAATACAAGTGTAATTAAAACTAAAACTCGTTATAAAGATAAAATTGATCCTCATAATATCGTGTTAGACGTTGAAATCGAATTGCAATCAGATGTTAGCATACTAACATTTACCCTTACATTAAGACATCAAGTTGGAAAGGAAATAGCTCTTTTTTTGTTTGGAAGAAGAGGAGCTGGACATGTTGACCCAATGATCATTGATAATATTAATTATGATAATCGAATTACAATTCCACGATATAGAAGCTTTGAATTAGGGGATCGCCGTTATGAGATTGTTGTTAAAACTAACTTTGAGAGTGGGGAGCTACCAGCTGAAAATCTTGTTTCATTTAACAAGGAATATCAATTCAAAGACAACTATGTTGGAGATGGAAGTAAATTTATTATTTTCTGTTTCCCATGTTTAGTTTCTATCACAAGTCTATCCCTTCATCAGAAATCAAATAAGTCAAATGGAAGTTGGATTGTTGAAGTAATGAATGAAGTGACTGGAGTATATAATATAATAACATCTTTCCCTCAAGCATTCAATACATCACATGTACCAATTATTTTAGATAAAAATCATGGTCGGAGATATAGACGTGTTCATGTATCTGGGAATATTGATAAAACTGCTATTATTTTACCTGTAAGATTTCAACTTATAAAAAAGACTATTGTTATTTAATCTAAACAATTATATATATGAGCGATTTACAATCACACATCGATTTTATTCATGAGAATTATTTAAATAAAAACACTGGAGGTTTGATTAAAGGAGGTGTTAACATGAATAGTAACAATTTGTTTGGAATACAAAATCCTCCTAAATTTAATAGCTAGGCTGTTAGCAAACAATACGTTGACCAGAAATTAAGTTTTTTTAGAATTTGGCATTATGATGGAATCAGAAGTAGTTTTATTTATCCAATAGATTTAGCCTCTAATGGTCATACAACTGTTGCTATGTTTGTCACACCCAATTCATCAAGTAAAATCATACTTGTTGGTATGGATACAGATAACGACGGTATCCTTGACTCATCATCAGGTGTAGAATTTCAGATGCAATACACACTTATTGATGGAACAATTCATACACAGACAATTTTTCAGATGGATTTATCATTACCACAATATCAGAGGTTATCAATAAACGATGCAAATGGTTTCAAACATCATTGGGGTATTTTTTACACATTTTATCTTAATACAATTCCAAATTATCAAAATATACGACTCATTAATGTTGGTCTTCGTCAATACAAGGGAACTATTCATGGAAATGAATGCGCTGTTGTAGTAGCCTTCGAACAGGAACCAGTTTGATAAATAATAATCTATACAATTAATATATGAAAAATAAAAAAGAAATCATAAATTTTAATCATATAAGTAAAAATTTATCTAAATATGACTTAGACACCTTAAAAAACCTGTATATTCACTATCATTACAAAACTTGGTGCTATAAAAAAGCATTTAAGTATTTTAAAAAGATTAATATTATCCTCAATTTAACATCAATTGTTTTAACAAGTACAGGAACCATAGTTGGGAGTGTAACACTTAATCCTATAGTTCTTGGTGTTATAACAGGGTCAGGTGTCGCTCTCCAGGGATTTATTAAAATGAATAAATATGATAGAAAGATTGAAATGTCTAAATTCGCATTCACAAGTTATCAGAAGATTCTTAATAAGCTTAGAGCCTATCTTCGTGGTGAACATTATGAAATCAATGATCTAATATTAGAACTACAACTCCTTGATGATCAAGTAACTGATCTATGTCCGTTAATTGATAAATATAAAAAAAGTTATAGCAACAATTTCAAGACTTAATAAATTCACTATTTGGTATATAATTCCATTTATTGATTTTACATATACTCTCCCAGAATAATTGATATTGTGTAAGGGTTTTTTTACTTATGTATTTCAGACACTTATTCATATTTTGTTTATCATTTTTAAGTTGAAATATTTTATACAAAAGGAATTTAATTTGAGGATACCTTTTTCTTCCTTCTTCTATTTGTGATATGGTGTTTTCACATTGTTTAAAATATACTAGAACATATTGTCTATCCTTGTTAGATAATTGAAGATCTGATAATATATTTTCAATGTGAAATTTACGGTGATAAATTGATTTTCTCCTTATTCTAAACATATTTTCATAAAAATCTATATATTCATTCACAAATACGTCACCATGAACTTGACCGCAATTTATACAGGTGTTAATACCTTTATCTATCATAATCTCTTGACTATCACAACATAACTCCTCTGTCTTAGTGTTAACCAAACCAATTTGTTTATCACAAAAGGGGCAAAACACTTCTCCACTATCTATTAGATCATTGTGAATATCTAAATTACAACTCATATTATATACTATTATATTAGA
>JAOBRG010397555.1:0-24588 GCA_027574985.1 Umimayanthus nakama | reverse complement strand
GGATCGAAAACGAATGTTTATGAGATTGGATATGTAAATCATGCTTATATCTAGTGGAGTAGTTGTGGATATGGTAACTAAATTGGAATAATGAAGAAACAGGTAATGGTAAAAGATGATTGAAATGTTGAAAAACAAAACAAGCTGATTGGTAGTTGTAAATAAGATAAATATTTAGTATTTGTTTGTTTAATCAGAGAATTTTTTTTCATTTATTATAGGTTCCTTCGAAATTAGAGCAGACGGTTCATTCAGTGAATGGACCCTTGGTAACCAGTCCCCGGGTGGCTCTGCGAAACTTGGCCGGGGTGCCTTGGACCTGGCAGTAATTGGTGTGAGAGTCAGATCATCCCAAGGTACAAAATCAGCTCTTCTACGCACCCACCCTCCCAGCGGTTTTCCTGGTGTCGAAGCCTTGGCGTACTCCGGTGCCTACCCCGTGTCTAAACTGTCCGTTATTGACGAGGGTTTCTATGGAATATCAATGGATCTTTACGCGTTTGGCACTCTACACGCTAGAAAAACCGCTGCTTCATTTGTGCCCGCAGTCACCTTTACACTGAACATCAAAAATCCAACGAAGACTGCTGTCGACATTTCTTTCTTGCTTAATCTTCCACTTTGTATGCAACCTGGTAAGAATTCACAACTGCTGTAAAGTAAACATAGATACTTTCAGTATATTTGCGCAATCTTTTAGGCTGACTGAAAAGTTTAACTCTGACAAAAATCTGTGATGGTACCGGTTATTCAGCAAGGGGAACGGGGAAGAGGAAAGGAAATGGAGCAATGGAACTGACAAAGATAAAATAAACTTTCTTTTTTTTCTTTTTCATATTTCGGCAACCACAATATTCTCAGTCTTTTCTTTTCTTATTTCTTTTCTCTGTTAATTCCCGCGTTCTTTCTCACTCACACGCCATCATTCAACATATCTACTTAATGGAGAACTACTACGAGAGTCTCCTTCAAAGGAAGCTAACTGTGGGTTCCAATGTGGGTAATGATAGCAATGATAGTCTTTAAAACGTCGGAGTCCAGGGTTTTCCTTTTTCTTTACTTGGGTCCGGGACAGTTATTGTTTTTGTGGCGCGGTTTGTCGACAGGGTCCGGTAGGAAGGGGGGGGGTTGATCCCGTCTTTCCGCTCCTTTCTTTAGAAAATCCCACATCCGACCTTCTATTTTTTATTGATGTCCCCCATCCCTTACCCAGTTTGGCGAAATCAGGCCCGGATTCCGTGAGCACCCTTCCTGACTCTCACTTTGTATCAACTTCAACTAAAATGCTTTCATTACAACTTATCCAACGAGCCAAGAATCAAATGACTGACACTTCAAAATCAAATTAAACGATACGGGAACGCTCAGTGTTCAACTGGGTCAAACGCTGTCTTTGAGTTCTAACTCCCATTCGTCCTTGGTTAACAAAGATACTTCACGAAATGGTGGAGACATGGAGAAGATTCCAAGTGTCACCAGTCCATCCCACTGTGCCGCGCTGTGTAACGCCAGGGTAGCGTGTATGGCCTGGGAGCACGGGGATGGCACGTGCCTTCTCAAGGATACAATGCCCCTCCATGCCTACAGAGCTGGGATATCCTCTGGTAAGAAAACTCTTCTGTTTTCTCCACTTAAAGTATTTTGGAAATCTGTTAACACCTTTTTTTCAGTTTTTGAACTCTTTCACTCTTTATTGCAAAAACGTTCGTCTCATACGGCGATATACATGTGTACACAAACCGTGCCGTGAAAAGAAATAACCACTACTGCGTATTTCACAGATGTGTTGCTCTTGTATAGGTTTGAATTCGTGCCGCGAGCTGTTTTAGTCACTGATACACCAATGTATTTTTATGATTATTCTCAAGCACAGAATGTATGGGTGAATTATACTAACTGATATTGATATTAACAGAGGATTAACTGAAACAAAGTCGAGGAATAAAACATCAAGGCACACAAAAGATTCATTTTTTCAGAAGCACAAACACACTACAAAGGAGGAATCCCACAGCCGTTAGTCACGGGTGTGCACTGTACGGTGCGATGTAAATAACGATCACAGTGTTGCGACAGTGAGTTGCGTCTCACAGCGGTTGTACTGCAAACAATGTTAAAAGTTGACCTTGACAGCGCTTTTACAACACCGACAGTCATTGCGCTATAACGATAATGTGCACACTAGTCAGTAGTGTGAGATCGCGTTGTGGCAGAGGTGACAACTGACAGCGAGAGCAACTGAAGTCACCTAAGTGCCGTCATAGCACTGCTAGTTTTCACCGCTGTCACAGGACTGTTAGCGCTGTCCCACCGTACACAATAAAGTTTTAGTACTGTTTTTGTCATCGCTATCAACACTCTGTCAGTATAGATTACTGTAACACTTAATGATGTTGCTAGTACGGTCAGTGCTATCTATGTCATAACGTGAACAATCACGCCGATGTCTCAGCACTGTCACTACCTTCCTGTCACACTTTTGCCAGTTGTCACCCAGTGCTGCGACACTAGTGTTGCTACCACGGCAAAATTTCTCCTAACTGCAAGAATTGACGCAAGCTTTTAAACTATTAAAGTGGGGATCAAGTGAAAATTAGGTTTGAAAATTACTGCAGAAGCGGACTTTCTATATACAAGTCTTCCGATCGTGAAGCGGTCATAATCGCAGCCAAGAACGGTATTCAGAGACAGTGATCTGATTGAACCAAACGTTAAGTAGCCCGCCAGTGCTTGCGTACGCGTCATTACTATATGGCCGAACGTTTTCGCGTGCTGTGATTGGTCAATTCCAGGTCCGTAAGTAGCCGTACGGAACGCTAGCTGTCGATCACCTTTTCAAAACCGGAATAATCAACCAAGCCATATAATAAACATCTCATAAGCCTCGTTTGCTCAGTCCGTACGGCAAGTTATGGATCCTCGTTTTTTCCTTCCTTGTTTTCATGGCCCTCGCGCTTCGTATGTGGGCCATAAAAGGCAGGAAAAAACTCGGTCCATAACTTGCCATACCGGCGGACCTCGCAATCCTCTAATAAGAGGTATTTACTGCATGTAGTTAACCAGTGAATGAATTCAAGAATACGTCCTGATGTTATCAAACACTTGTGTTTTTAGAGCTTTTTATATATACTTTAAAATTAACTACTATATTTACGGGAAATGCTTACACCATTTTATGAATACGAGCGTGTGATCATTTAAGTGTTGTGAAAAGCGCTGGATATTCAGTTTCCGTAGCTAATCACAGCACGCGAAAAAAACGTTTAATTGGTTACAAAATTTTGCAACAGATATACTCCTTTGAAAAAAGAGTGTAGTTCTTTTCTTTTCATGTAATATTTTGAGCTTGTCTATATTTTGTAAAATGTTTGTATAAAATTTAACTGAACTGAACTGAATGTCCCAGCCCTATCATCAAACTCTAACAAACACTGCTGATACAGTGTACTTATACTGATAACAGAATATACAACCGTACACTATGGGCTGTAGTATAAAATTTCGAACACAATAGGTGACAAAGAGTATATTCCAGACAAGGCGGCTTAGAAAGTTCTAATATGGAAACTTAATAGGTGTAAAAGGAGCATGGACTGGGCACGAGGACAGCCTGACACTAGCACGTGCAGAGAAATTCCCCAATAGCGGCACAACCACTGTGTTATCAGCCAACACAAACAAGCCAACCTTCGCCGTCAGTGACAACTTTTCCGAAATATGGGAATCATTCGATAAGCTTGGATCATTGAAAGCTACTGCGAGAGGGACTGGGTTCAATGGTGCCACTGCAGTTAGTGCCAGTCTTCCTGCAGGAGAAGCTGAGACATTGACACTTATAATGGCCTGGCACTACCCAAACCGGGATCATGCTGGGCAGCTGGTTGGAAACTATTACAGGTATGTAGTGCTTTCTTTATTGTTCAGCCAAAATTAAGGAAAATTGCGAATTTGTTGCTGGCTAGTGATGATACAGTACATGTATAATCAACATATCCTTTTTACTTAACTAGTAATTTGTTAAATTTTGATTATTCAGCAATACATTTTGAATATCAGCAAAAAAAATTAAGGTATATTTTGAAAAAGGTGGTATTATGATATTATGCTATCTAATTACATACCTACTTGATTTAATTAGACATTTTAACAATTATCAAGAAAAAAACAACACAGTACTGTCAGTCTGTTACACTTCGAATTCATCATATGGAGGCTAGCATCTAGAACCTACCCATAATGCATCACACTATCCATAAGTCAGTACAGTGTAAGTTTCTGTTCTGATATTATCCTCACTGCCATAACTGGCTAACTTGAGACTAACTAGTATTTGTAGTGAATAACCAATACAAACAAAAATGCCCTTACATTTAGTTCCAAAACCTGTTTAAATGTCAATTTTAGAAAAACTGTTAAAAAAAGTATAGTGAAACTGATATCAAACAGGGCCATACACAGTAGCTAGTGTCAGGCAGGAAGAGCAAACTCCCCCCCCCCCCCCACCTAAGTTTTTGACCCAAAGTTAAAGAAAAGAGGATATTTTTAACTACAACGCAGTGATTAGCAAGAAAAATGCAGAGCTTTTAAGTCTCGCACATTGAGCAAGAGTGTCACACATACTCTCGTGCTCCGAATTAGTGGGGGAGGATGTTTTAATTTTTTCAGGATTTTTGGAGACCCTCCCCCCTGCTTATTAATTTTTAGAATTTCACGATAGCCTGTGCGTACACTGTCCAGAGCTGTCAGGAAATGACGTTAAGGCTGTTTGCAAACCAGGCTAATTTCACAAGGGTATATCATAGCCTGTTGGTGTTTCCTTACTATAAGTGGCTCAGCAACATACTAGAAATACTGTATTGTGCCAAGTTAATAAAGTGTTTAAGTATAACCCTATTTTTGTCCCTTATATTATCTTTTATATTTTTTCTCACCCCCCCCCCCCCTTTATTTTCAATCTCCCTGTTTAATAATTCTTCAAAATTCTTGAAGCTCACCCCTCATTTAATTTGACCCCCCATTTGTTCTAAGCACAAGGGTAGTTATGTTATCTTACACCCTTGGCAGAACAACAGTCTTGCAATTTACATGTACTTAATAAGTACATTGTACCTCACACTAGACAAAAACAAATTTTCCATCTACTTTTTTAAAAATGTTCACACATTTTCATTTCACTTACTCACCATACATTTCTTTGAAATTGTGGCAGTTGCACACTTACAGTAGTTCAACTCAGATTTACACATATTTCCAATTCCAACTTGGCAACTAAGTCACAAGCATTTCTTATGCACTGACACTCTTCTGGTAGACAAGTCTACCATTTCTGAGATTCATTTTTTAAAACTGACTTTCTGAGTGCCTTTAAAGAAGGCGGAAATGTCCATCCTTTAAGAACCTGGTGCATTTCCAGCAATATGAGAAGTCCAAATTTCAAAAGTTTACCTGAGAACATGCCCCCAGAGTCCCTGGACCCAACTTCGGCAATAGTCTCACTTCTTGAAAAAGTCCAAACTTGAGAGCTCTGCAAATGCCCAGACTCCTGCCTGAGATTGACTTAAAATGCCTACATGTATATTGCCTAGCAATAACAACAATTGGAAAAAACCCAGAAAAACAGTAATTTTAGTCTTGTTTCCAGTATAGTATTGCTTCAAATGTCAAACCACATTTAGCACTTTCTAATGACTTGGTTCATTCACCTGAAATCCACTGAGAAGAAGGGGAAAGTAACATAATTCAAAAATTGGATTGCCATGGCAACAGATTTCTGGTGTCTTTGTCAAACTTTGAATCAAAATGTTCACCATGAAATTGTAGGATTAGTCACCAAAATGCATGTATGTTTTCTTTATCTATTATTTAAGGAGATAAAATAATTTAATACAGTGCATGTAAAACCAAGTAGGGAGCAACTTAAGCAGCCCCCCCCCTCACCACCCCGCAATCCCATGGTGAATACATACATGTAAATTACAAGACAATATAGACAATTTTAAAAGAACATAATGAGGTAAAGATTGTAGCAATACTGGTATGATTATTTGTGTGAACTAAAGTGAAGTACTTTTCTCTTTCTAGAACTAAAGTAAAGTAAGTATTATGACACACAACACTTTTAAAAAGTCTGTAAGTCATTAAATTATAAATTGTAATAGCAGAGTCAAGTCAAAGTTAAATATTTAGTAGTTAAATCTGAACCTTAATTACTGACAAGAACTTCTGAAATAATATTGTGCAAATAATAATTTGAACAATAATTTTTCTAAAGTTTGAAGGGCTATTAAATTCATTGAGGATCTGTTACTCCCCAACAAAATACATTTAATGTTTATTGAAAATGGTAAAACAATATCAAAATAGATCAAAAAATCAATAAGTACATTGCACGATGAAGCATTTTATAAAATACAATTTGTTCAATAATGTCTGAAATAACAGTATTATACTACAGGTACATGTATATATTTTTCAACTGCTGCATCTTTACATACAGTACAGATATGTGGTTACCGGTATGTGTCTGTGGGTACCAATAAGACACTTTTGATTGACAAATCTTAACAAAGTACATGTAGTCTGTTTTGAGATAATGATAATCCCAAAAGCCTCTTTTTGGATCAGTTTAAGACTTGCAGGTTGAAAGCATGAAACAAATTAAAGACCATATTTCATATAACCATTCTTTTTTTTTGTTTGTTTGTTTCTGCAGAGTAACTCAGACAATGACCATCCCAGGGGCCCCATCCACAAATTTAAATGACAGGGAGATCCAACTGAGGTCCATATTTTATACCCCCCAAAATCCAAAACTTCAGAATCCGTCTACCCAAAAAGATCACTACTTTTTAGCATACCCTAGAGGAGGCAGCAATCTTCCCCAAGTCCTGTGAAACTATCCTGTGGAAACCATTTGGTTACAGGCTGCAGGGTTGTGCATAAAAGACCTTGAGATTTTTTTGGGTAGATTTTTTCTTGCGTGAACCCATTTTGTTTTTCTTGGACTGAATGAGTGCCTTAGGCCTCTGTTTTTTGCAAGAAGCCATTTTGTGATGAGGTTTAGTAATTTCCTTTGTGGTTGTGGTTGGAAATCTTTGCCATCGAAAAACTTTTAAGGATATTTTCACATATGTCAATACTAAATGGTGGACAACTGATTAGAAAAAACCTAATGAGATTTACACTCAGCTAACCACACTTGACTGACAATGTCAAACTACTTATAGGTTTGCTTATTACAATTTGAACACTTTGGTTGCCTTTTTTTGGGTTTGTGAGTATACATAATGTAGTTTATAATCACTGCTTTTAATTTTTCTTCATCTTAAGCTTGAATACCTGGGGGGGCTCCCAACACTTCAGGGCTGGGATGCTTAATTGTCCTAACTCTTAATAGAATGCCAGCAACTTTCTCAGTATCACATAAACAGAAACATAAAACTATGTATCAGCATGTGTGCATTAAGATGGTACCTCTTAGGGTATGAAATTGACCTCAGCAATGCCAAGACTTGTACATGTACCTCTCAGGCAGGTTCCATTAAAATTTTTTGAGGAGCACCCCTGTCAGTCCTGCCCTGGGGCAAGCTCTTACAGTACATGACTTTTATGAAATCCCATCCCAATGTTTAGGACTGTGAACTCAAATTACTCTCCATTCATATTAACCAAAGGAAAATAACCAGGAACAGAGATTCATGTAAACATGATGAGTTGGGCAAACAGTGAACTAGCGCAGCATACATACTTTTTGCAGACAATTTTGAAGTCTATCCGATCTATTATCCAAAAACAATAAAGTTATAGTTACAATAACTCTTGATTTTTTTTCTGGAGTGCAGTATACTTTCAAATGCTTTGATACTTGTAAAAAGATAAACAGTAAAATACATTTATAAAATAAATCACTTTATGTACTGAATGGTCTTTCCAGCTTTATTTTTTCAAATTTGTGTTTAAAAGAAAACTTAAGGACCATAGTTAAATATGTAGATTTCCCTCACATCTAATGTTCTTATTTACTTAAAAACTAAACAAGATTTCCCAATTAGAGTTCCAACGAAGTAAAGTGTACGTGCAATTGTCGTTTCTTTTCTTTTCGCTCTTGCCATCAGCCGTGTCGGTGTGATGTGGTGTTTTTAAGTGGCTCCTGTAGAAACTTTAAACAGTGGCAAATTTTGACACTCTCAAACAAAAAAGGACAAGCTTTTTGTTCTCAGGTTAAGTGAAGCTGAAGATGTAGAAAAGTATAGTGAGGTAAGTTTCAAATTGGTCAGAACACACATCGGTCGACCAGATCCGAGCCAGAGGCACATGACATGTAGAGTTCCAGTCACTGACTGGTCCAGTGTTTGCGAGTTGAAGACGTACTAGTAACACGAAAAACATCCTTCCGATACTCTATAATGGAGTTTAATAAAGAAATATAATTTCTGGCCATTATAAATATAAGTTGTAAGATACCTGGAGACACACAGAAGACATACACATGTGTATTTCTTCTTACTTCAATTCACGGCACATGCACGCCATTTTGTTTTCCGGCAGTGGCCCGTCATTCCTTGCAGGAGTGCTTCGAGAAAGAACTTACACGCGATAAAAAGTTTCAATTTTGCTTCCCTCCAGCTTTGAAAGAGGGAACAGCTCATGGTAATACCTAAAATGAAAGAGGTGACAAAGAAGAGAAAAAACTTAAGCGATGAAAAAATCAGAAAAAGAAAGACGAAAAAATTTGTTCGCGACGAGGATGGGATTCGAACCCACGCGTGCAGAGCACATTGGATTAGCAGTCCAACGCCTTAACCACTCGGCCACCTCGTCAGTTAGATGAAGTTGTGAGAAATTTCCTATACAATTACTACGTCATGATATAGTTTGAGTTAACGATTGTCCGCTGACCAAAACTTTCCTGATTCAGCATATTTAAAATATCTCGAAACCCTGGATCAAGTTCACAAACTCGCAAATAAAATACAAGGGTTTTCATAAACAAACTAACACCCTTTCTTCCGTCACACTGTTCTTGACTGATCACCGCGTACATGTACGCATGCACATAACTTTCTTTTCCGATATGTTTTATTAGTAATATTTATTACCTTTACCCTCCCCCACCCGGATGGAGATGCATATGCCGACATCACATAGTTATAATCTTTAAAAGCTGACTGCACCCGACCTGTCAAGTATATCACGCCTCTGTCGATCACGGTTACCTGTAAATTATCAGTCAAAATCAACAGTACCCAAATATGTTCAAATCACGGAAAACCATCAGTCAATAACGCTAGGCTTCTCTTACAAAACATTTTGAGCCGGTTTTGAACCCGTTTTATTTTGACTATTTTTATGACGACCATTTAATACTCTATTTTCAGTCCACTATGGTGTACGAAAACCACGTCCACATTTTAGATCCCAGTTATTTAACAACGCGCCGTTGTCAATAAGATGACATGTGATGGATAACGATGCGTGAATATTTGGCGGATAATTAATTGTCAGCTGCAACTGTTTCATTCAAGGTTTGATTATTGCTTTTAGCTTTCGCTTTTTAATAGTCAAACAATAATTATGCACCTTGGTGCAGCCAGTACAATGAACCAAAAAAAACTCGAGCTGTTGTTGAAGTTTTCATTTTTAGAATCAGATTTATAGGCTTAATATTGAAATAAATTTGACTTTCTAGATATCGTAGAGCTTTGTTATAAAATACATAAATAAAGAGACAAGATTTCCACTTTGTAGTGGGAGAAAACTACAAAAACGTAAATCTCGTGCACTAGCTTAGCGACTAAAACTTAAAAACCAACAAAGGTCCGGTTGACCGTCCTACACGACTAGGCACAATGAATAAAGGCTTTCTATTCAAATTCATTTCAATTCCGTTTTAGCGAACTATTCAAGTCAAGCGTAGAGGTGGCTCGACATGCAAGAAATGACATACTGACGAACCTACAAGATATCGCAGCGTGGCAATCAAACATAATGCCGCCCAAATCACTGTTCACTGGTTCAAGCAAACCCTTTTCTCTTCCTGACTGGCTTCAGGACCATTTAGTAAACAGTTTGAGTTTCTGGCGCAGCGGGTTCCGTGTGGCTGACGGCAGATGGCGACAGTGGGAAGCCTATGACTGCAATGACGTTGATTCGGTACATAACGACTTTCAGAGAGAACTCCCGTATATTCTGTTCTTTCCCGATCTGCTCGAAAGTGTGGTCCGTGCATGGGCGAGGTATCAGCAGGAGGATGGAATGGTTCAGGAGACATTATTAAGTGGGTGTCACGGTAAAACGGGTCAGTTGGACAATGCGGGCGGCCGCATCCACATGGCCGACGTAAATGCTGCTTTCATTACTCAGGTGAGTTCAGCTCATAACAGTGAATGTGTAGTTACAGAGATAAAGCCGCTACAGCAAATGTTCAATACAAATGTCAATGTTGACGTTTAAAAATGTTAGTGTTGGTGTTGCATGTTTTTGCCGTGTTAGTGTAACCAGGACCATGGCTGGACTCAAAACTGGTTTTTTTGGGGGGGGAGGGGGGGGAATGATTTGCCCTTACTGCCCGACGCTATAGCTATGGCCCTGGTAGCTGTTCAGTTACACTGAGTACCTGTGTGATTATGTTCGTGTCTGTGTTTGTATGTGTATGTGTTTTTTGCTAATGGGCCGTAGCTGGACTCAAAACTGATTTTTTAGGGGGGGGGGGGGAGTAGCCCTTGCCGCCTGACGCTAGCTGCAGCCCTGGTACTGGTAAGTGTCCAGTAAAGCTGACTGCTAGTGAGTTTATGTTCGTGCTTGTGTTTATACATGTGTTCTTGCTAATTACTAAAGCTAGTGTTTCGGTTCATTCTCACATTTCTTTTTTTCATTACGCAAGGTTTACCACCTTTACTTGTGGACTGCAGATGAAAAATTGCTGAAAGATCTGTGGCCAGCAGTTCGTAAGGCGACCCTGTGGCTTGTGAACAACAGCACGGATGGTACTGGTCTACCACTGCGCATGACAAACACGTATGATTTATTGTACTTGGAGGTAAGACTTTGATTTCCAACCAAAATGTAGTGATCCAGGGAATTGTAGCAAAGGGGATTGAGAAAATTAGCTGAATTTTTTTTCTTTATCGAAGTAGAACCCTTAAATCGCACTATGTCCCCTCCCCAAAACCAGACACACACACACACTTTGAGTCGCCAGTCAGTCGCACCCCACCCCCCCCCCCCACCCCCCAACTTTCAACGTGGTTCCGCGGTCACTAGAGGGAGAGGTAGGGAGTGGCAAGGGGTGGACGCCGGGCATTGATCACAACATGAACGGGTGTGGAATGACAGACAACCCAATCGACTGTTGATCTAGAAATGAACACTGAGTTGACCGGACTAGTGTACGCTACTCGACAGGACAGCACTTCGGTAACATTTTGATATCATTACGGCATCGCATATTTTAATACAACTTCAATTTTATTTAGCCGTTGTTCACATACAAATATTGTAAAACACCAATTTAAACCGCGTAGATCCCACGATTTGAGTGAATGTCATATTACTGTCCCGAACGATTACCTGCTTTACTGAGTTGAACTCCACTGGTTTTTTATGAACACTAATCTAAATCCAACAGTAAGGCTTAACTCTACGAATGTGCTTTCAGTATTGAGCAATAACAGTAACTATAACTGACACTTTTTACAACATACTTTTGTTAAGGTTTCCGTTCTTTAACAACAGGAATTGGGTTACTTATAGTGTCTTTTAACCAATGGGATCTTTCGTTCGTAGAGTTAAAGATGACCCACACCAAATGCTGTTGTTACAAGACAACTTCTTTAGTTCAGGTCACAAGTTATTAAACTGGCTAACAAAACCACAGTTATTAGAAAGATAGCGTGTGAGTCATCAAAACGTCGAGCAAAAACTGATTAATTTCCTGATTTATGATCTACCGACATCCAGTAGAGCAAATTAGATAACTATGAAATACTCTACAAATAGGCGTAGAACAAACTTCCTTTTAATATCACATGGAGCTGATTATTGCTTTTATGGTGTACTCATGGACAGGTATACGACCATAACATGTACAATAGTGTATTGTACCTACTGAGCATGCGCGTAGCTGAGACTCTAGCTGAAGTGAAAGGAGATAATGATATGAAGAAGACAGCGAAGGAGGCTTTTGTGGAGGGTCAAACAAAGATACGGGAAGAGATGTGGGATGAAGAAAATGGATTTTATCATGCTTGGTGGGACAAGAAGAAGGGCAGCCCTGATTGGTTGATGGCCGATTCCTTATATGGGCAGGTAGTAATTTCAACTGTCAAGTAATACGTATGTCTTCATATCCACCACCTTAGTTACCAAACAGTATCAAAACCCTATACTATTGTGGTCAATGGTAGTTTACCTAATCAGTTACTGTTTCACAAGAAGAAACCCATCAAATTTGCAGTTGAAACAAAACCATGAAAGAATACCATAATATTGCAAAACTGGTGTAGTTCGCTGTTATGTACCGACGATTGAGTAGTTGCTATTTTGGTAAATTGATTTGGCGTTAACTAGAGTTAACCAACTAAAATGAACTGTTTTAGTCCGTAAACAGAGCTAATCTCACTAAAGTTAAATTTAACTAAACTGATTAAACTCATAACTGAATAACTAAACTAAGGAAGACTAGTTTTTCATAAAAAATGGTTTGGGAGAAAACCTGTTTTTCTGTGTATCCGAGAAGCTAAATACATTGTTTAATGAGCAAGGGTTAGTTGATATGGTCGATGTTTATGTGTAAAGCTTTTAAACTGTACTAGCCTTAACTCACATAAATTAAGTTGAAGTGAAAGCTAACGGCTGCGTTTGAAATATACTTTTGGTAAGTCATGCTGTGCATGAGATAGCTAGGTTTCGGGGTAACACTAAGGAGCTATACGAAACAACCCAAATCTACAGGTGTGGGCTTACACGTTGGGGCTGGGCTCGCTGCTGGACCCCGACAGGATGAGGTCACACTTGAAGAAGGAGGCGGAACTGAATGACACTCCGTATGGATTGCGCGTGATGACTACGGGTACAAAGGCTGACATAAATTTAAAGGACTTCAAACCAGCTCACAGAAATAAAAGAGAAAATAAAGGAGAGGACCCTTTTCAAGAGCTTAGCAACTTCTTTACTAACGTTGATGTTGTGACAAAAAATGAGAGCAATTCGTCTTCTACTATTACGAATAGTGGTGCAGAAAACTCTACATTGCCATTTGCAAAAGGTCGTGCGGTTAACTCTACAATCCAAGTTGTGAAAAGTCCTATTATTAACTCTACATTGCCTACTGTGAATATTACCACAGGTAATTCTACATTGCTTATAATGAACAGTCCTGCAGATAACTCAACAATGCTTACTGTGAAAAGTCCTCCAGATAATTCTACAACTCGTGTTGTAGATAGTCGGGCAGTTAACACTAAAATCCTTATTGCAAATAGTTCTGCGGATAATTATTCAATTTCTACTGCAAATAGTCCAACAGATGCTTCCGAAACCCCTACTACGGATAGTCGTACGATTGTTAGGGAAAACTGCACGCTTGACCAAGTGAGCCGCATGAATCGGACAAAAGCAGCAACAGGATCTAGGAAAGTAGAAAACCATGACAGAAAGCTAAACAAGACAGTATCTGCTGAAAAAGCACAGGAATATCCAGAGACAAAAAAGGACAAAAAAATCATGAAACAAATAACTGAACTTTTAAGAAAAGAAAAGAAAACTGCTGGGACAGCGGAACACAGCGTGACTGACAACAATGAGATCCATTACACTAATGCTGGCATAGGCAAACACGGGCAAACTTCAAGAAACTCTTCTAAAGTGGAAGCAAGAACGTTTGATCAAGAAATCCTGAAAGGCAAAAACAGGTTGATTACTATAAAACTGTTATTTCTTAATAATTCCAATATAACAGAACACAATAATGAGGTTCCTAAAATGTCAGGAAACATTCTAGATACCAAAGAAGAGAGAAAAAAGCCGCAGTATGTTCGTGTAACACAAAACCAATTGAAACATAATGACTGTCAATCCTTGTGGAATACATCGCGACACCAATCAATTTGGATGGGAGGCAGTTCAGACTGGAGTACACTTCAAATCCACCTTGGAATGGATCCAAAGAAAGCGCTGAAGCAGGCTGAAAAATCTCTTGAACATTATAGACTTCAACTTAATGATTTATGGAATGTCCATGGGTTGACCGCTGGCCAAGGTTATGGTTTAGACGGACAACCCTGGTGTACCTCTCATTATACATTCCATCTGGTGCTTTGGCATATTCCAATCGCCATTTCTGGTCAGCGGTATTCTGCCATTGAACAAAAATTAAACTTTAAGCCAAAAGTAGATGTCCCATATTTACTGCCATTTTTTGTTCCTTCTGCCAGTGGAACAATCGAGAGCAAGCTGGTAAAGAAACAAGTTACCGAATACACATTAACTGTTACGAGCGGTTCTCTCAAACTAAAGTCTCTCAGTATTGATGGTAAAAAATACGAGAAAGACATCGAGGCTGAACAGGGGGACTTCATCAGATGGGAAGCTGAATAGTTTTGAAATACATTTTGAGTTACTAAAATTAATACACGCAAACACACCACTCAGTTCGAAGGCAGTTTTTTTGGCGCAAGTTTTTGATCAAAGCTGGTAAAACTTAGAAGGACAGGCATTTTTAAAGAATTTTTTTATAAAGTTTGTTTTATTGTTCAATTATGCATAGTTACGGTTGATTACTGGAAACAAAAACGAGGTATGAATGAAAACCTTTATAAACGGTTTTGTTAGTTCAGTTCCTATAAAACAGTCTTGTGTTTCTTCATTCAAACATAGTCGAATCCTGACCAGGCTCAAACATCGTGAAAACGGTGTTTGTATTGTCGAAACGGGTGCATCTCCTACCGTATAACAGTGACAGAAGCTCATGAGCTCTATAGTATTAACTTAAACTTAAAGGAGGAATCGTTAACCTAGAGATTGCTTTTAACGCACAGCGTTTACAAGGTTGTTTATAAATAGAGTTCAGCGTTACAAGATTGGTAATGATTTGTCGCTTTAAAGAAAGGAAGACAGTTTTTACTTTTGACCTGGTAAATAAGTAAATAAAGAATTAAAGAAATAAGTTAATTAAGTAACTAATCAATAAATCAATCAAGTAACAAACAAACAGACAAATTAAAATGGAACAAACTGAATATAGGTAAACCGGTAAGTAAGTAATTAACCAGCTAAGTAAACAAAGACAAAATAAAGGAATAACTAAATAAAGAAATTAAATACATCAGTACATGGTTTTAAAATGAAAAATACTCAATACAAAGGAGTGTGCTAAAAGTCATGGAGGAAGTAAAACTGAGTGGCAGCAAAAGAACAAGGAAAGTTCCTCTAGAGAGTGAACACTAAGGAATGTGCAATAAATGTCTTTTGGGTTTCTATGGGATACAAGAACGATCACTGTGAACGTACTCGGCCAAGTTGTCATTGAGTTGTTCAAAGCCCGATTAGGTCACTTATATTTCCGGGTTTATCATCAGCGCGCGCACTGTTTTTGCGACCAAACAACATGGAATTTTGAATTCTACTACATGTAAAAGTTGAAAAACTAACACGTTGCTTGTCAAAGAGTACAGCAAAAATATACACGAGTAATAGATTAATAGTAATATGTACCATATCAACACTTAGAGCGGTATTTACTTTCAGACCGACAAAAGAAGTATTAAACCTTAAAAAAACCGCCTCCATCACTGAATTTTTTGAAAATTTTGGTGATAAACCGGACTATTATTTGAGTGGTCTTACTGCTAACCCTGAGAAACTCTTAACAAAAACTATGGAGTTAACCGTTGTTCCGTTGACAACCAGTCTACCAATGGCGACATCACGCAGATGGTGTGGTTTAGCATTTTGCTTCTGCCCTTCTTCAACTCTGATTTCGAAACATTAACTACAAAGTTTGAAACAAAAAAAGCTAATATCTAAAACTTACAAAATTGTAAACGGACACTCTTTGATAGCAGTTCTCAGCTGCTACAGCTGTAGAGTTTACTCTGGCTTAAATTAAGGTTTTTCACCATCGTCATCAGCAACATCAAAGTTAAAAAAATTCCGTAAAAATTTCAAAGCAAAAGTTTTGCTTTCTATAAATGATTGCCTAGCAGTTGTCTCCATAGTTACAAATCACTGCGTGACGGTGTTTTTTCTATAATGTTTAATATAATTTTGTCTTTATGCTACTGAACGGTGTTGCTGGTTTATCTAAAACTGAAGAAACTTGAACTTGATTAACAACGCTTTTCGTTTAAGTAACAGATTGCCATTATATTACTAAAACAAGCATCAGTTTTGACCATTTATGAAATTCAAAACTAAACCGATCTTTAATCAAAACTTCGATAGTTTCCCACAGCAGGGATTTGATTCACATTGGCAAAGTCAATTTTCTTTGTTAATAAACAAGAGTAAAGAATCGAATTGCTATTTTTTGTAAACACTTGAAGACTTTCGAGCTGAACATGGCTGTTTAACTTTAAGACAAAACATAGTTATACAAACTTGAATATCATACACATGCTTTTATCTGCACTCAGTTTTGAAGGGTCAGTAGTGTTGTTCTAGCTCCGAAAAACCATTTCGTATCACAGCTTCTCGTGGAGGTTTTGGCGTCTGTTTATAGTTATGTAGTGGTCAAGCACTAACACAAGCAGCATGGGTAATAATGGTGAACAACGAAACAAGAAAGCTTGTACTTTGTTTTAGTTCTCATGATCAAGAGTTTGAACTGAGTTGTTTTGCGAAAGGGTCCTCTACAGATAAACAACCAGTCAATGAAGGAATGCAAGTAAGTCTGCTGAAGTTTTACCAAAATGTCTTAGTTTGTTTCAGGAATGAACATAAGCGCTGACCGTGATCTGAAAACCTAATTTTTTTGATAGCAGGTGGATTTCGTGGAGTAGTTCTTTAGTTTGGATCATACTGAGAGATCAGTGTATCTCGTCTAATACTTGATGTCAGACGCCATCTTGAGATTAGTAGTTGAACCAAGCTGCCGATCACAAATGAATTCAAGAAAACGTGTTGCCTGGCTCGTGATGCTGAGTTTTTTCCCCTGTTGCAAAGGTGAGGCTTCTACTTTCGTAATGTATAACCAACTTCTTCGATACAATAATTAGTTTAGAATAATGATTAAGTCTCTTTGAGGAATAGCAGGATGACAGGTGTTCTGATACTTTCAAGCTGTAATCTGCAAGCTTTTCATTTTTACTGACCAGCTAGTTAAGGTGACTTTGAACTATCGCAACATATTTCAAGTTTGTTTTACTGACCAGTCGTCAGTAATGTACTGACAACAAATATTTCATGTGTTCTTTTCATATAAACACGCCAAGTTTTCGGTAGAGATAAAAATATTCATGGTTGCATGCACGCTAATGTCGCTAATATATATATAGTTACCAGATAATCTTACTGAAGTTCTTGATTTTTCCTGAAAATTAGCCTAATATTGTTGTGAAAGCGTTCTTCTTTTTATACATAATATACAATTGTTCTTATTTGAAAAACTGGGGATTTCTGGTTTCTGAATCTGATCATGGAGTTGTCCCTAATCTGTTTTATCGTACAAGCATGTATCAGTTTTTAACCTCTGTAAATTGTGCCTGTGATTGTCTCAATTCTAAAAATATTTAAAATTTGTAAATTGCCATTTAATTTACAACGTATGACCCCTTGGATACCAATCCTTTGCATTTTTTCACGCTTCTCTGCTCAGGCAAAATTCGAAATCTCACAAGTCGAAAACATTTTGTTGTATTTTATAAGTATCGTGTTAATTACTATAATAAAAGTTGCATAAACAACTGTACATAAAAAAACCAAACGAAATCATTTGGTTTTACGCTGGATACCATTTTCATGCCTAGCGTTCGTTCATATAGATTTAAACAAGTGTTCTTCAGTTTGTTAAAGAGTGGCGTTAGTTTTCAGTTGGTGTTCGTAAAGTATGCATTAGTTAGTTTGTTAGTGTTATATATAAGCGGCCAGCCCTTACTATTTGCCATATATTTAGGTTTAATTGTAATTTTTTTAAAGTGCCCTGATAATCCCAAATATAACTTGAGCGTTATCCCTAGATAGGAAATGGGCCTACAGAACGAGACAACCCATGACCTCCGGAATAGATCACCGTTGCTCTACCAAATGAGCTGCAAGGCCAGATGGGAGCTGGTGGTGGGAAATTAAGATGGTAATTTGCGGCAAATGAACACTTTAGTGAGGGGATAACTAGTAGGGTTTCGCCGCTGAGCACTATTAACCTTATATTTAGTTTTAATTGTGATTTATTAAAGTGCTCTAATAATAATCCCAAACATAACCTACTGAGCTTGATAGTTACCAACTTCACGTTCGTGTTCATTGCAGCTTAGAACTCAGTACTGCCGTCTTAACTGCCCACAACAACTTCCACATTGAGGGTTAAACCCCATCGTTGTCTTTTAGTTCAGTTGGCATTCTTTTTATTTGCATGTTCCTTTATAAGTATAGCGAGCATCATGTCTGAAAGAAATCCCGAAAAACTAAGGTTAAAAATGATTGTCAGATGTAAAAACGAATGATTTTTGAATTTCGACAAGGAATATAGAACACGTACTCTGATGGGAGAAGTTAGACAAGTTAAGTTGACGTTGACGCTTTTGAGGCTTTATCTTCAGGCTTCGTCATTGATATTTCTGGTCAGGACACATTTTTGCATTTAAAGGAGGAACAGCCAATAGGTGGGTTACAAGCGATACTTTTGTACTTGATGAATTTATTCTTCCCAATGCGACACCATACGCTATCATGTTCCTGTCTTTGAATGGTTAGTTGCATGTCTGTGCACCACCATTCCTCTTTCACGAAAAAATTCATAAAATGCGTTAATCAAGTATAACTACTCATTATAGATAAACCAATAGTTTTTGAGATCTTTGCAGTTTGATTGGTTTAAAACTCACTGGATTTTATTCTTTTCTTTGTTACTAACGTAGCTCAAAACCACTAGTTTTACCTTGTATGGAAAACAGCCATCAAACTCCAGACAAAACTAGTTGTCGGATTGGTAGAACACAAAATAGATAAAAAAATCATAAGCAAAAACAGTTGAACTATGTAATTCTAACGTACACTTTAAATATGATTTTTTTTTTAAAAAAAAAGGTCTTTGGTCAATCAAATGAATACATGTGTTCAAAATTTTGCCCTGTATTTGTGCACAGACAAAGTATATATTAAACTGACTGGTGTCTTAACAATGCAGTTTTTCAACTTGTGTTGAGTAGTAATTGACTTTCAGCGAGTTAAAACTTCAACGCAAACTTGGGCCATAATGCAACTCTAGGTTTGGATTGACTTTTTTTTAAAATTAAAAAAGACCAAAACGTTTTTAAGGTTACCGTCACGTTGGAACGGATCAAAACTTCAAAGTTGGGGTTTTCACAGAATATAACTATATATGAAATGAACTTCTAGTCAAAAAAATGTTTTTCAATACGTCTAAATAGTTTGCGAGATATGACGAACGAAAGTTTTTACCGGAAGTAAAATTGTATGACGCGCGGTGTACTGTAAGAGTGAATTTCTCGAGACATGTTTTGGCCTTAAACTACGAAAATGTAAAGGATCAAGGCTCCCAGATTTGTTAATATCATGCTGTCAAATTTGGCAAGTTGATAAAATAATAGCCGAAGATGAAAACCGTCCTGGCGAATTTTAAAATTCCAATAATTTTTAATGACTCAGACAGGGCAATTTTGTATGCTGCCAATGGGAAATTTTTTAAAGTATGCGCAGAAAATTAAAGACGCCAGGACGGAACTAGAGTAAAAACTGCGCTGAATCTAACAAAAAAAAAACTAAAAATGGTTGAAATTGAAACTGACAGCCGCATTGACGTCTAGCAGTGAAATAAACAGTTTGATTTATGATGCTCGCATTCGTTTATTAACCAAAAATCTTGAACTTTTTTTTACCATCATCTAGATAATTTTAAAGGCTTTCCTTTGATTTATAGGTTTGTGGGTATCCGTTGCGTGTTAACGGAGTTACATACGGAAAAATGAAAACACCTCTCAAGGTGAACGGCGACCTTAAGCAGTTTTTATTAATTCTTTTTTTGGATAGGTACAACTGTAGCCCAAACAAGGAGTGAGTATCAGGCGCCAAAGAGGTATGAACTAACCGGTGATGGCGGCAGGTTCCTCTCGATAAACTCAACGACTGGAAATGTAACCATTATTAAGAAACTGGATAGAGAGGTAAAGTTTGAAGTGTTCGCTGTTAATTCATCGTCCAAAAGATGATGGGCGGAGTGTCTGATGGGCAAAGGAAGCACGTAGCAATAGGAGTTATTCTTAAATACAACAGATAAATGTGTGTATTTGTGTTGTTTTGCTTAGGTGCGATGTGTACACCTAATTCATAAAAGGTTTTCCTTTGATTTTTTTTGCATTGTGCATTGCGCATTGGTTCATACCCAGACCGCAACGCACCATGGGTGTAACGAATTTTTAAGAAGTATTGCAGGTGCCGAAATGAAACAGCGACATTCGTGTATTAGCCCCGGAAGCAAGGTGGGGAACAAATGTCGCTATATCATAGTAGGCACCTACAACGATATTCAAATCTTCGTTACATCCATAGTACGTTACCATCTGGGTATGCAACAATGCGCAATGTACAATGCAACAAATCAAAAGACAAGTTTTTTTGAATTGGGTGTATATTATAACTTTGCTCAGCCAATAGACCAAAACGTATGGCTATCCTTAAAGCTTTTAATAGTTATAATAGTAGAAAGCTTGAGAACTTTACGAAGTTGAACTTTAGTTTTAATAAAATGTTCTGATGTGTAAACTAATTTACTGTTTGTGATGTGTGTAGGGCCAGCCGGGAGGCAAGACAATTCCGTTTGTGGTTACAGTCCATGAACTTGCTGGCTTGAAAGTAAGTTTCTTCAGACGATTTCACTGATGTCAGTTTAAACTTGCTACATTAAGCTGAAGCCCTACACTCTACCTATAGTTACAGCTTAAAAAACAAGTTGGAAACCCAAGTTGTTCATTTTTTAAACATTATTGGCAGTAAAATGACCATGTTTCTTCATTACTATTATCTGATCCAAGCAATTAGCTCCCACTATATACAATTCACCCATTAACTAAAAATTGTTAGTAATTACCCTGAAATCGCCAAATCAGTAAGCATCAGTTACCAAATAAAACTCTGAAAAGACTTGTTTCAATGCAAACTTTTGATTTTCACTCTTGTTTTTGCTCTTGTTCTAAAAACTCAATATTACAACTGTAATGGTTTTGGCTTTTCGCACAATTTCTTTCTGTCTGATGTCATGCCCTAGTGATCAAAGTAAAGGCCATCAAAATACCCTGTCTGGTCGACGCAGTCTCCGTGTCGCCTGGTAAAACCAAGATTCCTTGAAAGTTACGAATATGATCGACGAAAATAAACCATGTCTTTTATGGAACCGTGGTAGGGTGCGCTTTTACTAGCATTTTTTCTACACCTTTTAATACTCCCTACCAAGAACTTGATGCAGTGCACATCGGTCAGGTAGATTGTAAACCACACCCTCCCTACCTATGGTTAAAGTCCTGGTCACACGAAATCGTTTTTTTAATTTTGTAAGTTTTAATTTCTCAAACAAAACACAAGTCTCATAAATTATAGCTTATCAACTGTTTTCCTGTATCGTTGCAGCGTCAGTCGTCAGTGAAAGTCACGCTTGTGCTGGAGGATATAAACGACCACGCTCCCAAGTTTTCGAGCAGCGTTTACACCGTTTCACTAAGCGAGGTGCAGTTTTTACTAAAATGTATACAGTTACAGCTTCCTTTCAACTGCTAGCTATATTAAAACAAATTTTAAGTTTGTTTTTGTTTTGCATGGGGCACCTTTATACCTTTTAGACACTGCGAAAGGATACAAAACAAATTAACCAGTTTTTAAGCTGTATGAACACTGCGATGGCTACTCTAGTTATTTTGTGCACAAGGCAAGCTTAAGTGCACTCGCAGATTTTTTTAAACATTTTACGACCCCTTACAAATATTTTAAACTACTGTTTTGCAATCGCCAAAATTTTTTTCCTCAAGTGAAATACAATCTTCAAAATTACTTTTAAAAACTATAATCATCAAAACTTCCAAATCGACAATTCCGCAACATTAACATCTTGCAAAATATTGAGTTCCTGCCATACAAAAACTCGAAAATCAAAGCTTTACTACATCTGTGCGTGCGATTGATGACCATAAACAGAGCAACTTTGCCTTCATCCATGCAGCTTACCTGTGTGAACACCGTGGTGTTTTCAGCCACTGCAACTGATAAAGACACTGACCGCAATGGGGAGGTAACCTACACCATCGCTGCTGGAAACGAGGTAAGCAGGCTGGCTTCATGTAAAGACTGTCATTATACGTAACTTCTCTACCATTTTTACCACCAGAGCATTTGCGGAAGCATTGCTTTTACGGTCTTTTTTGCTAACTGTAACGTTTATAGTACCGATATATCCAAATGTTACTGACAAGCTTACTAACTCTGGGGCGCTTTCGACCTGTCAAGTTTTGCATTTCAGTTCTGAAATGGGATTGGCCTTGTTTTGTATGCGCTAGATCTACAGTGTTCTATTGTCCGGCCGCTTGGCAAAAATGGGAGTTAGGTTTTTTTATTTAGTAACCAGAGTCTTTTCCCTCGGGCTGGTGAGACTCGAGACGCCTTTGGAGTTCTCTTACAGTGGCACACACTTAGAGAAGCCTCGCATATCGATTTTGCCCACAAGAAATGTCAACTGTACGTTTCTCTTGAGACCTCCCCCCCAAACCGCCTTCTCTTTTAAAAAACCAAAAATATTTATCGGTGTTTTGGCAAGGAGACCATTTTCTCATGTTTTTAATGTCTGAGCTGCGCTATACTGCTTCCTATGGGAGGTCTCTGCTCGCAGGTTAGCACTACTAAACACAGAGTAATCTGTGCACAACAAAATCCTATGTCTGCCCAACATTACTATAAAAACAACATATTTTGTACTTTCTTTAATTTTGTTAAAACGCATATTAAAAGACCCCTGAGAAAGTGCATTCTTCTACAGGACAATACCTTTGCCATTGAAGAGTTCTACAAATGTGAGATAGTGTTACGCAAACCACTGGATTATAAAATCAAGTCCTACTATTCCTTGAACATCACAGCAGAGGTAGGGAGGAGCCAAAAAGAACGAATATTCAGAAAATATAAGTGAAGTACTTAAGAACTTTGGATGTAAGCCCTTGGTTTAATAGATATTATTCATAAGCAATTTGCGAAAGGGAGATAATAATAGAACCCTGAAAAGTTATCTCCAAGTAACTGGGCCAAGAATATGTAACTGATGAATCTTACGACTTCTTTGTTTTATTATCCATTCGGAGGATCTAGCACAAACTCCAAGATTGTGCTCCATAGACCCTATGCATAAATGGCAGCAGTTCAAATATTCTTTTGTCAACATTCAAATTAGCCCTACCAGCCTCATTTCGGGTAACATATTCTTTTGAAAGTTTAACTCAAGAACGAGGCTCGTTGCGCTAATTTCAATGTAGACAAAAGATTATTCAATACGCCGCTATTTATGCATAGGGTCTATTAATTGGCTGGCAAACATGTAGCTTACAACGGCACTAACTAAAAACTGAAAACTCTGTTTGACAAGAAGGATATAGTATATATTTAACTGGTTTTAAAGTTCGCTGAAGAGCTTCAGAATGTTATTTGGTGTTGCTTTATTCCTACTTATGTATAATTCTTATGAGGACTAAAACTTGTCTGAACTGTACTACTAGTGCCGTACATAGTATGGGATCGAAATCGGTTAGGGCCTAATCCTCCCGTCTTTCTGTACCACAGTGAACAAAGTTATAAATCCAAGCATTTTTAATGCGGGAAGTCACCACCCACACACACACAATTAGCCTGCGTAGCAAGGAAAAAAGGGAATGGGAAAGGGGGTGGAGGAGAAAACTAGAAGAGGGGGGGTACTGGGGAGTTTGGAAGGGTTGCAACCAACTCCCTTCCTTTCCCTCTTCCCCAGTCTCCCCTCTTTTGTTATTCTCTACTTCTCCTTCCCTTTTGCGCTTGCTATGCAGGCACACACACAATACATTGCATATTTAATCTGGTGATTGTAAAGAATTGTTACAGTTATAAATGATATTACTGATGCTGTCATTGGCGCCACAATAATTAGTTTTAGCCATTTGAAGTGTCTCGACTGGCCCAAAACCTGGGGAATGTTATGAAAGCTTCAACTTAATGCGCCGACAGGACATTAGTTTTTCTTACAATTTATTCTATAGAAAAGTGAGATTGAAGTTCAATAACATGTTCTAAAATTATTGAAATATATCTACGCCGTCAACAAGAAAGGGGTCTGACGCAGAAAACTAGGTATCTGATGAACAACAACGGTTTTCTCTTTCGATTGCTCTAATTTCAGTCGTCTTTTAACTG
>JAOBRG010397511.1:0-10235 GCA_027574985.1 Umimayanthus nakama | reverse complement strand
CTAAATGTTCAAGGAAATATTTCGAAGTTAGGCGCGAAAGAAAAAAGACGCCATCACTCTTTACCGATCATGCGCATTTTGACTCATCAATGAATATAGAATTAAAGTATGTTATAACAATCAAATTTAATGCCACTCTCATCTCCCTACTAAAAATCAGATAACATGTTTCAATGTCTGATAATGGTGGGCTTAAACATGATTGTTCGAAAGTCAAACTTCACGACTTCGGAGTCAGAGTATACAGTACATACATGCAACAGGGGCATACATAGGGGGGGGGGGGGGGAGCAGGGGGACCCAGCCTCCCATTTTCTGTTGTACATGTTGTTATTACACTCAGTGGTATGTTCCAGTCTGTCTACTAGAAGTGAGCATTTCTCTAAGAAAATCACTCCCCCCCCAAAGGGAAAATCGTGGCTGCGCCCCTAATCCTGTACAACTATAGATTTAAAATTCCTCTGATCCTTAAAACATAACTGAAGTTAAGCAAAAGCACATCCTTACCAATAAGATATCTGAATTTCTCTTGGGTGTGTATTATTTCCTCGTCACAGTTCCTTTTCGACATGATCGATCTTCTAAACTTTTATCAGAAGCAGATAAATCCAAATCAAATGATTGAAACCAAGTGTAATTGTAAAACTAAAAGCTACCGAGGGAGTTCAAGCTCTAGGCCTGATCACATACTATTAAGCATACTCAACTTTGACAACAACTTGATATTTACCGAGCCACAAAACGAAAAATGTTATCACTTGTGTGTCAGTGCCAGCCATTGATCACTGAAGTTATATGATTTTAAAAACTCCCCGCCATTTTGTGATCCCCTGATTCGTCACTCGGGTAGTCCTGGGTGTGATCGATGTGGTCGGTGTGATCTAAAGACTGCCTCGTTCTCGTTTGAAAAACCCTTGCAGTAGGGGAGTAGGGTGGGCAAATTTTTTCTTCTTGACATGATGGGCAATCTACAAATTCTTTGGGTTTTTTTTTTGTTAAAAAACATTTACAAACAATTTCAGATATATTCAACTTATAATAAACTATGCTATTATAATGCTGCCTGCCAATTAAAATTTATATCCCCTCTCTACCCCCGACAATCAAAGCACCGTATGTTGTTATGACAACGACGATTACAAAATGGCGGATGTGTTCTAATTGTTTTGTCTGTTTTATTGCATTCGATAATTCCAAACAATCGTTGTAATTTTTGGTGTGCGAAAACTTATCAAAGTTTGAAAAATGCCCGTTAAAAAGAAAGGAAGCAAATCCAAGTAAGTTATTTTAAAATATTGTGATGACAGTGAAGTTCTCCAAAAGTCAAAATTTAGAAAGCCAAACCGCGCGTCGCAAAAGCTTCAACGACACACATTATGGCATGTTTTGACAACGTTGGAGATTTCAGTTGGCATTTGTTATCACCGCTGTTGTGCATTATTAAGTTGTGTTGGCCACTTATTGCTTAACGATGTCTAGAACTTTAGCCTAAAATATTTCAAAAACATATTAAAGTTCAAGTAGATATTACCGACAGTCAATTAATTTGATTAGACAGAATTTTGTTAACAACACTGACATCACAGCTATCTGGCTGAAATGTAGTTTACAATTTGTAGAAAGTTAAAAGTGTACCATATGAAGTGCGCGTGAATGAGGAAATAATTTAAAAAGATGGCAGAAATCTGCAGAACACAAGTTCTTAGTACGAACACGGATGTATCTGTACTTGTTTCTACCAATATTTAGTATGTTTCGGTTTCTGATTTAGATCTGGTTCAGGCAAGAAAAAATCTGCTAAAGTTAGGAAGTCAAAAGAAGAACTGGCAAAGGTAAGATAGAGGATTTACTTCAGCTAAAATTTTTTAGTGCAGGATCCCTGTGACCTCCAGGAGGTCCCAATAATTTAAAGGATTCACATGACTGGGGGGTCCAAAGGGTTTTTGGAAGTCTGTCAAAATTTTAGCTTGAAAATTTTTTTTTGGGTTTATCAATTAAACAGGGTTTTTTAGGGGGTTGCCAAAATAAAGCAGGATCTTTTGGGCACCGTTACTGAAGCAGTGAAATGATCTCAAGTGAGAAGTTTACTAGATCAATTTTGCCTGGTGGTTATGAAGAGCCAGTGAGATAGTCAATCATGCTGTTTTGCAAAGGTCACATTTTGTCTCCAATTTTTTTGTGTTTCCCAAAATAGTTGGCATTGTTTTGAGTGGTTGGTATAGTAAAGTATAGAAACTAATCTTGTTTGGACCATCCTCCCTCATCCTGTCATAAAAATGATTCATTGGCCCCCTTGGATCACACCTAGCTTATTTTAAACAAGAAGTATAGTTTATCTAGCATAAGCTCTTGCTTACAGCCCCCCCCCCCTTCTCCCCACTTTTTGTTTGCATATTTGAAACATAAAGCTAACAAAAAGTTATAAAAACACACTGAAAAAATGTGTTTCCTTCTAAACACATTTTCAATTTTCTTGGTTAGTAGGGATGTTCAATTACACTGTATATACCAGTAGTCATATTCAGAAACAACACTTTCCCAATTGAGCTATCACATTTTGGGTAATAATGATGTGCAAACCAAATTTTGTATTTCAAACCAATGCTGAATTTCAATAACTTTTCTTCTCAGGAAGTACGTACTGCAGTTTTAAAAGTATTAGTTATTAACCTTCAATGTTGAAAATAATAAACTTTAACAGGAAAAGCTTGAAAAAGCAGCAGAAGCATTTGAGGCAACAGATGAACTTCATGAGGCATTTGTGGCCAGAATAAACAAGTGGATGATAGATAACTATAGCAGGGCAATTGACCTCTTTAGAAGATTTGACATTGATGGTGATGGCAACTTGACCTATGAAGAGTTTTATGCAGGAATGAGAGATCTTGGTGCTCCGGCAAACAACATTGAGTTGTATGTCCTGGCCAAGAAACTTGACAGCAATGGCGATGGGCTGCTTGATTATCTGGAGTTCTCCAAAGGCATGCATTATTATCGCAAAGAGGAGTGTGTACCAGATGATGGGCTTCCTGTTTTAACATTTGAGAGAGAAGCGCTGGAGGACTGCCCTTGTTGTAAGATTGGTTTGTGGAAACCTGCAAAGGAGAAATTCCCAAGGTACTTCATGATACAAAGTTATTCAGGAATGATACTACCAAATTTGAATCAAGGTTACATGAGTAATGACCTGTGGGGGAGGGGGTGTGGTACTTACCCATAGAGGCTAGTTAGTCTCCCTTATGGCTATTGAATAGGAGCTCTTTGATATGCGACAGTGCTCAGTGGGAGGGGGTCCTAAGTGCTTGCGATACAAGCTAAACGAATGGCTAAGAGAGAAACTATAGGGTGGCTAGAGCTTTGTCAAATCATTTTTTGGGATTGACATGTGTGAAATATAACATTATAACAACTGCATTAAAATCTCTAAGTTTGGTTACTCTCTCTTAGTTCTGTGGAGATCTCTATCCTGTTCGCCTGCCATTTAGAATACCTAATACCCAATTTGTGATACTTTTACATGTAAGTGTCCTACACTCTGGCAGCTTAATATGAGACCCTGAAAAATCACAGGCATTAATAATAATTATTGGTAATTTTATCTGCAATGCAGTTCTACATGCTGTGTCCTAGTTTTAATTTTTCTTCAATTGTTACTGGAATTGCTTTAAATATAATTATAATGAAAGAAGCTGATCTTGATTTGGTATTTTTTTAGATCTATAATTTTTATTACTTCAGTTTTTCTTCAGAACTAGTGTTTCTTAACTCTAAATGCCTTAACTACATGACTTGTGTTTTATGATTGCAGGTTTATTTGCCTTGAGCTGAAGCTTCTCACATTTGCAAACCTGCCACAGATGAAGACTTATCCAGGACACTTCCAAGTCTATGTTCACGCTCACATACCTGTTCAGTGTGTCGAGTCAATTATCCGCAGCAGGTTTGGTGGAACAACCACAAAGATTGCCATATATGGAGAGACAAAGAAAGGAGAACGAGTCAAGCTAGATCCCCATAAGACATTACAAGAATGTGGGTATTCAGGGGGGCCACGCCCAGAGCCCCAGCTGGTGGAGTTAGTGTATGATTATGTGACAGAGTTTAGTGACTGTCCTCTATTAATGTGTGACCACTATTTCACATAACATTATAACAACTGTTGTTTTTGTGTGGACCTGTGTATAGTTAATGGTATGAACTAATTGAAAAATTAGCCAGTTTTTTTTTTGTTGTGCAGTAGGTTTTTGTTCTTTTATCCCTTAAATTCTCTGTTGGCCTTGACCTTGCAGACCCTGTCACTAGCATTAAGCAGGGAGGGCAAATGCCCTACCATTTTCCCGTAAATTTTGAGTCTGGCTAGCTGCCTGACATGAACAAATAAATAACAGGGTCACAGTTTGTTAAGCCTAGGCCGGCAAAGCAGCTTTCAGCGTTCCTTTAGAAGTTTGTATATCTGCCAACTCCATGCCTTTAATAGGCATGAGTCTCACACACTTCAATCTCACACAGGCTCAGGCTTGTGGCCCAAATTCTCACACTCATCGATTGGTGTGAGGTGTTGTTTCCTTGCTTGAAACAATTTTCAAAAACAAGTAAACTCTGGCTTATGTAAGAAGTGAAAACTATGTGTAAACGAACAAGGAAAAAACATCAATTGTGTATTTTTTTATAAAATACCCTGCAAGTTCATATGCAGGTTAAATAATTAAAAATTAGTTAATTAACTATCTTATTTCAATCTTACTAAAGTTTCTAGTTCATTGATTGATCTTCAAGTTATGTCATTTATATATAAGATAAGAGTTCTTGGCCTGTGCAACATCTGATGTATGTAACACGCAAGAGTGAAACTAATGAAGACTGTACAAAGCAGTTGTTTGTCACTTTTCTTTGAAGGGGGGGGGAGGTTAGCAGAAGCTTATAATTATTTCTCACTTTGATATTTGAAAGAATTTTTTTATTATAATAAATATTCTTTTAAAAAATGATTGTTGTTCTTGTACTGGTTTAACTTTACATGATCTTGAAAGTAGAATATCTATTGCAATAAATGACCAAATTCTCATTTTTGGTAGTGATTTAATTTTCATGTTCAAGGGGTGTTTAAACAATAAAAGGCATCTATTTGAGAAAGGACTTTATTTTGACAAATAGCAGTTTAACACTTCTTAGTGTCAGCAGCATCCAATTCTTGTACATAAGCACAGGAACATCAACAGAATTATTTGTGATGGAAGCCACTTTGATAGTCACATAACTGCTGCAACAGCTTGCAATTAGAATGAAAAGGCCAAACATTTTTCAACTTTCATAGCTCTCTTTAAAAAACTTAAAGTTTTGTAACAGTAGATATAAGACTTTTTCTTAACATTTGAGAAATTGAAAATGCCCTTTTAGGAGAGGGGGGGGGAGTTATTAGATTTTACTGGTGTGATCTCGTTCGCAAAATCCTTATTTGACCTGGACACCTACGCATGAAGTATTTAGATTTTGGTTGAAAAAGGTTGAAAATAAGCATAACAAAGTGGCAAGGCCAATGGTTCTTCTTATTCAAACCCCACAGAAGGTGAACAAATTCACTCTGTTACCAGCTACAAGAAATAGAAGCTTATGAATATTGTCACAAAAATATTTCATCGTACCAAGAGTGATTTCTGCAACACACTTAAAGCTTGATGTCTGACTGAAAACTGTCAGCTGTCAAGTATTTCTCCCATTCTGCTCGTGATTGAGCCAAAATTAGATATGGGTATACAGTTGATCAAAAAACTGCAGACAGGTAATATCTTTAGATTGTTTTATTTAAGAAAATATTAAACTATGTGCAGTTATTGTCTAGCTAATCACTTATCAAAATGTCAAATAATAGTATAAATTGTAAATTTTTAAAAGAACTTTACAACTCTCATGAGTATTTTAAACAATTAAACTTAGTAAAATATATGCAAATATTTATTAACATTTCATAAACTACAAAAGAGTTTGTTTTCAGATTGATTTTATATAACAAAATACAATTGTCTACTGTTTACTGATTCTATCAATTACAAATCTTTCAGCAACTATATTATAAGTCTGCATGGTGCAGGCGAAAACACAACGATATTTTAGGGTTCCGTAACTCCTTGAACACGAAACTACATTTAAAAATCTATAACGAATGTAGTAAGCAGTGTTTCAGCAGTTTAAGTTTTAGTACAAGAAAAATATCCGAATTGGTCAGTCACCGAGGAATGTTTTCACATCCTCAAAACCCTTCTCTCTTGCCAGGTGTATTAGAATACCAGTACACCGCATTCCTCTCTTTTTCATACAAAAACTACAATTGCATATGTCTCTGCAAGGCGGGCAGATCCAGTTCGGATTCATGAGTGCTTTCTTGGCATCTTCGCCATATCGATTTCGGAGACACGGTCCACAGAACTGACCTCTTATGCCGATGCACGTGTCACTGCGGCAAAACGTCTTGAGGTCATCTGTCTTCTGTCGACATTGATGGCACGAGGTTCCATTCACTGAGTCGTAACGCTTATCTGCTACGCGTTCAGCAACGAGGACTAAATCTTCTTCAAGGATTTCCGCAGCTGGCCGAAATGGAGCTCTACTTCTTGCGGGGGGTTTGCGCCGTTTAACACCAACTGCAACGAAAGAATCTTCGCTGCTCCCACTTTCACTCGAATAGCCATCGCTTGAAGTGCTCGAGTCATTCTTGTGGAACAGTCGCTCAGTCAAGGGGCCTCTCCATTTTACAATCAGTGTATCGGGTGTATAAACCACTTCTTCTCCATCGTCTTCATCAACATCATCGCAAGTCTTGTAGGAACGAGCTCTTCTAGAGGGATTTCGTCTCACTACTCCGAGGGCCGCAACTGAAGACTTGCGTCGGGGCTTGGCCTTGGGTTTGCATTGGTTTGGCGTCAAAGACCGCCTCGAAGTCAAAGATGTTCCTTCGGGAAAGAGCTTTGCCAGCATTGCTTTGTTTTCTTCAATTCGTAGCAGTCTCTGCCTTTCATATTCGCTGTCACAGTTTTCACGAATCATGCTTTTAACATCGGACCACAGAACACTCGATCGATCGCTGCCTTCTAGTCAAACAAACACCTGAGAATGAATCTATTTTGGTATTTGGCGGGAAACTGTGATCACGTGAACAGGTTTTTTCCGTGCCCAGTCTTTCCGCGGCCAATGTTCTTTGGGCGCCATTTTCGACTTGTTGTTACCGAACAAAACTTCTTGTCCGTTGTACGTATGTAATCAAAACATGGCAGATGGAGCGATTTTTGAAGTAAGTGTCATGTACAAATGTTCTTTATCTATGTCAGCGTATGTCAGCGATAGAATTTGTTATATAAGCATTACAGTATTCATTAGTTTCGAATAAACACTGCGTTTCATCGTGATAAACAATCGGCCAGCTCAATGCATCCTTTGTAAGTTTGTTGTTGCCATACTATACTTACAGCCTACAGGCTTATAACGGTGTCAGATAAAAAGAGAAACTTAGTAACATTTGAAACAGGGACTCAGATTTCAATCTTCTTCGCTCTTTTTGAACCAAACATGAGCCTATAATTGATAGTTTGCTGCATTCAAGTTTGTGTGATGAATGTTTTGTTTAGTATAACTATTAGTAAGTAAGTTTTATACTACCTTGAACTTTTCTCGGCAAGATTAAATCAAGTTAAACTTAAAGAACCGATCTACTTTAGTCGATTTAACAAAGTAAACTTAAAGTGCTTATAAAAAAAAGTAATCAAATCAAGTTGGAGAACATCTTGATCTTTTTTGCTTCCACTTCAAGCTCTACTTGCCCACAGACACCCCAAACTTACTTAGAAGAAACTGTGCCATTTGTTGATACTCTACAAAGGTAACTCATTAGTTGTATTGGAATAAATAGCCTTGTTTTCAAATGGCACAAATGGAGTTTTCATGCCTTATCTGTTTCTTTCGAGGTTGTATCTTGTTCTAGATTATGGGGCTGATCATGATTTAGAGCCTAAAATAATCAATTGGGGCAATCTTAAATCTTCAGAGTTTTTCCTGGAATTACTACTGGTGACAAACCCTCTCTTTCTCCTCTCCCATCTTCCAAAAAATTTCTTAATCATGTAATTAGTCTGGAAGAGGCAAGTTTCCCAGCAAAATCTAAAATTTTAGTTAGTGTCAAAATAACATATATTCTTATGACTGAGTGGTCTTTGTGTATGAGTAGTTAAAATTGGAACAACTTACTACTTATGAAGAATCGGAAACTTGGTTACTGGTAATAGCCTTGTTATTAATTATTTTGTACTAGTGGAGTACATATAACATAGGTCAACCAGCTATTTATCAGTATTTCTCTTATTATGTCTTGGCAGGTTGAAAAAATACTTGGCAGGCGAGTTGTCAAGGGACATACAGAGTATCTTATCCAGTGGAAGGGATTTGGACCAGAAGAAGACTCATGGGAACCAGAAAGCAATCTGATTGGCTGCCAAGAGCTGTTAAATGATTTTATTAGAGCACTTGAAGTAAATAAAAGTGAGACACCGGATTCTGCAAAAAAACCTCTTGAGGTAAAAAAGTAAAGCCAAGTAAAAACACATTGTTAACATATATCCCTAAGGCCAGACCAATAAAGTTTCCGGGAGCACGGATTTTTTTTTGCGTTGGCTTTTAACATCAATAAAAACTTTCTTTATCAGTTTATGGTAAACCCTGCATGTAAACTGTTTAAAAAACGGGCCAGTATGTTGAAATTAACGTAATAACCTTGAAACAAAAAAAGTTTTTGCGAGAATATTAAAGTGTTTCCAGTTTCATAAGAAAGAAACTGCATCAATGTTTTTAAAGACGTGACCGCAGCGTAAGCAAGACTAGACATGTGTAATCAAGCGTGTAACCACAAACGGGTGTATTTATTTTTGATACGCCAACTTCGGAAAGACTTGCTTTGCCAAGGAAGAGCTTTTCGTATTTCAAATCTTCAAACTTGAAAAACGTCAAGTATAGCTTTCCAACTATTAGAGTATATACAGGTGTATGCAGAAAAAGTACTCTTTGTACCTTTTCTCAGTTTGTATGTGTGAACACTTTAATGGTTTCTTTGGTTCTTGAAGCGAGTAAACAACTCCCAAATAAGGATTGCCCAATTTGTTCAGCAAAACGCCACGCGCGAAACGAAGATTTTTAAAGTAACTTTTCAGTTCTTTACAGTGTTTCACAGCTGAAATGAGATTTGTAAAACCTCTTTTAGAGAAAAAACTATTGCTTCCTCGTGAGATTTCGTTACATTATTTCGTCTTCTTGTACTGCTACAGTACTTCACTACTTGTCCAAACTCTTTGCCCATGAGAAGTTTCGAAACAGACTAAACGCATCATTGGTCTTTAAAAACGATTGTGAAGTATATCAATTCAGTGCATCTCACTGCCATCTGTTTTTGCACTAAAGCGAGTCGATAGAATTCTGTCACTTTTAAAAAGGTATCTGGCTACTTTTGGAATACAAAACAACGGGAAAACTGTACTGCGGCAAAATAGCATATCCCATAAATGTAACAGTATGTCCGACGACATTTTGAAAACAAACAACTGCGGACAGTTTTAAACAATTTTAGAAGCGACTTCCGTTCATTGTTTGAGTAAATTCAATTACTGTAAAAAGTGCATTTGTACATAAAACATTGAAGTATCAGTTTTACTCTCTTCAATTTGATAGTTGCAAGCATAAAAACAATGTAAATTTTTGCCAACATCTGCTTTTATTAGCTTTTAAACAGCATCATTGTTCAAATCGTGTTTATGATTAACTTCCTTTTTTATGAATTAAGAATTTTAGGCCATTTTATATTTTTTTCTGCTTTTCGTAAAAACTGGGTCGGTCGGATCTGTGCTCCCGGAAATCAAATTGGTCTGGCCTTATATAACAAAATTAATTTTATTACTGTAAAATAAAGCAGCTATACAAGCATTCTGATTGGTTACTATGACAAAAATAAGTCACTAAAAAGCATGCCATATTGATAAGTAAACTGCTAAATAAACCAACAGTAAAATAATCTTACCTGACCATTCAAGTTTGATTACCCACTCATAGAAAAAAATCAACTTTGCTTTCCTGTTACTGAAATGAATCATCAAAAGTATAACAATTAAACTTTAATGCATGACTTACCATATTTTGCCGTGTATAAGTCGACCTTTTAACACCAAAAATTCACGTCTAAAAATTGCACTCGACTTATAGAC
>JAOBRG010397489.1:0-10235 GCA_027574985.1 Umimayanthus nakama | reverse complement strand
CCGGCTATAAATGAAAATATTTTTAATGCCTGTTTCTCAAAATAAGAATTGAAGGCACGGCGGCACTCTTTAAAAAAAGGGCAGGCCATTTGTGGCCGTAAATCATGCAAATTTCTGGGGGCATTACGGCAAAGGCAAGGGGCATCCATGGCAATTGCCGCAAGGCCGTCATAAATTTCAAGCCCTGTTAAAAGGCTAAGAGAGTGTTTTTTCCAAGAAAGACACAAGAGTTACCATACTCAAAGTTTTATAAACAGCGGACTGTTGAAAATGGTCATCTTGTATTTGTATTGTAGAAAATATAAAGAAGTCTAATGAAAATAAACTAGACACTGATAGAATGCGAGTTAGACTTGATTTACTTGTGCTTAACCCTCTCAGCTAAAAACCTGCCACATGATGAGTTACTGATTTCTCCTAAACTGTCTCAGTAGTTTCATTGTAAAGAGGTTGGGGAAATTTTGTTTTTCATCTCAGATATATTTTTCCATGTGTGATCATTTACTTTATTCTTACTACCAAACAACTTATTTTGTATGGGTAGTGTGAGGAGAAAATACATACTGATAAATTGGCTTGGACTGAAAAGGTTGCCAGCTGATAATTAGCCAGTCAGGACCAAGGTTGTTTGCAAAAAACTTATATCATGTCGTGTAAACACAAGATTTTTGTTTGACCTTGAAAGACTTGTTCACTACATGTTTACTTTTTGTTGTATTTGATAATGCCACACAGATATAAAGTGTTTTCTAGTCAAACTATTTGTTTGCCCAATTAGAGAATTTTATATAGTTGAAACACAACTTTGTTTCAACCACAGGCTTGATGATACACGGTTTTGCAGATGATGTCAGAAGGTCATGCTAGCTGGTGACTCTTTCACCCTGACCAAGTTTATCAAATTAATATCTGTCTTCCCTTTACAGTATTAGAGTATAAGAATAAAATGTAATGTTATTGGTTCATGACAGATGACCAGTAACTCTCTGGTGATCAATCTATTTACTGCATTAAGTTAACCAAAGTTGGGGAGGTTCATTTGGACCCCTCAGATTTTCCAAATGGTTGCAGATAAAAGATAAAGCTTTGGCATACAAACAGTAAAAGGTAGCTACTTACTTTCCCTAACGACAATCAAGTTTTTAATTAAGGACTGTTGCTGTGGCAACAGTCATTACACAACATGGTTGCCATTTTGCCCACCACTTTTATGCAAAACTGCAGCAAACTTTTACTGAAACAAGTAGAAAACAGGTTTTTTCTAGCCTTAAACAGGAATATAATTGAGATAGGAGTCATAAGAAGAAAATTTGAACCAATTCTCCCAAGAATTTACAGTTTTCTTTTTCGAACCTTATTTTGCATATATAGTTATGTATAAGTTATAAGTGATGACGCCATCAAACAAACGTTAAAAGATGCACTCCTTACAGCCCCAGTCTCTTTCTCAGAAATACAAATTGCGGTCGCGTGGAAATTGGATAACTGATAGAGAGGAGAGAAAAGGAGACTTGGCTGAGATAATTTTAAATTCTGCATGTGTCTTTCTCCTGGCTACATTGTCTACACTTGATCAGATGTTCCACCAAACACAAACCACAGTTCCGTTTACTGGTGAAACGTAATATTCGGCTCAGACACTGGAGTAACGCAGAAACTATTTCAACAGAACAACTGGTTCCTCAATACATCCTGTATCAAACAAGCATTGGAAAAAGTTGCTTAAAATTAAATGCTAAACCATAAGCATGAACTTCTGAGAAGATTTCATTAGTATTTATGAATGGGTAGCGCGTTTACCAGATTTGGTGTTGCTCTTCGTTACACAAAGATGAAGGAAGCGAAATTTTTTCCACTGCTAATTAGAGGGATGAGTTTTCCGGGAACGAAAGAGACTTGAGAGATCAAAGACTCCTGGATTACCCGTCCATTTGTCAAACCCCGTTTATCCCGTATATCACATGTCAGTCATGCACAGGCATGCAAAATGTAAAGACTGAAGTGGTAGATTGGCATACTGAAACAGGAAGTTTCAGCTTGTCAGAGGAAACTTTAGGGAACGAACCTCTATGACTTGGCATTTTGCTGGCAATATGTGAAGTAGAAGTGAATGATCCTCAACAGGCCAAGGCCAGATAGTTGTATTTCCTTTGGAACTTTGATCAATCTTTACCACTGATCTTTACCAAATAGATCTTCGTGAAGCAGTTAGTCTGTGTAGCTGGTGGCTTTGTGCCCCAAATCGGTTTTTCCACTTTCTCACTTGTAACTGACCGTCAGTTTATAGGCGCAGACTAGAGAACAGTCGAAACAACTGTATTCATTTATGGTAACGTTTTCGACATGATTTAAAAAGCGACTACACTCTTTTTTTATAAGAACGTCGAATTTTACGACTGAGGCTAAACGTCGTCTTAAATATTTTCGTGATAACGGCCTCAAGTGTTCTTAAATGTTTTCCTAAAGTATTTTTACTGATTTTAGACAATAAAATTTAACACATGTTCTACTTATCAATCAGTTGGCATAAACAAAGTTCAGTATTCTTAAGTGACAGTGGGACATAAGTTAAACATTTGCTGGAATCTGGTTATCCAACTCTGACTAGTTTTGTTCAATGACTAATTTTAAATAATTGTCATAATTTGTGTTATTTGTGAGATAAAACTTTACCGACTTTCTTGCCAGTAAGTCTTGAGAGATATACCTGTAAGAACTGCAATTTGGTAAATGAAAATACACGTGATGTAAAATTGTAATGTGCAAACTTTAGTCAAGAAGCCCACCGAAAAACAAATGTTGTAATGACACTGTGTGAATTGTTTGCAATAGCCGGTTATCATCATAAATAAATGTTCTTCACCTTTTCTCAGCCTCAGCATGTTCTTAACATGTTCTTAAGCTTTTGGCGATTTTCAGCCTCATGTTCATATAAAAAAGGTTCTTAAAAAAGAGTGTATGGTTTTGGATGTGCTGACGAAGAGAACACAAACCGCTGTAGCTCGGTTTATGGGAACAAGAGGATTGAAAGTGCATAAATGATTTGTGTGAAAACTGTTTTTCTTCTCTCGATCAGCCTTTGCTTGCAATTTTTTAACGCTCGTCGGCCTTGTTTTTCCAAAAACATATAAAGCGTTTCGCGCAAACATACTTTTCTTGACCGATCTTGCAGTATTTTTTGATGAGTTATCCCTATCCTCCCCCCCCCCCCCCCCCAATATTAATAATAATCAATCCTTGCAGACGATTTGTGAGTTTAACAAAATATGACGACCAGGATATGTGCCTAATGCAAATACAGAGAGAATTGTTTGTGGTTCGGTGTTCAATAACAATTTGGCTGTGTTGGTTTTGTTTTTGCACTGAAAACGGTTTGTAACAGCAAATATGTTCTTGGCCAAGTTTTCGACTGAGGTATCTTGTCAACATGTTCTGGTTGTCCGTGTCTTGTCGCAACGTCCTCATAAACGAAACAGCGTCGGTTCACATCGACTAGCTTCGACTCACTTCAATTCATGAGATGTTGCGGAGGTTTGAAAGTATTTTAATGATGCAGATACACTCACTTAAGTTCAATATCGGAAAAAGCTTTAGGACACAGCAAAAGAAGAACAACAAAACAACAGTAACGTTCGTTATGAGAACGCGTCTTTATATTGCAAAACTTTTTCCAAAATGGCTGTCGATTCTTGAACCAAAAGGAACTGTGGGGTTATAGCAGAAAAATAATTTATTACCGTTAGCACCGATTTTTCATAATATAACAGAGTGCAGAATCATCAAAATACCATGCACGGCCATACAGAAACAAACTTTGCAGCCGCGCGTTATCACTAATTATGGCTATATATATACCCAAACCCAAACGGCCAAAATTCCTTTCGGTTTCTTTTGACTGTTGACTATGAGTACCTTTTTGGGCAAAGCTGTTTTTATCGAAATCTAGAATGGCTAGTATAAGCTAGTTTGTGAATGTTTCTCACGGTTTTTCTAAGAAGGTTTTACATTTTTTCACCAACCATTCTCTGGTCATCGCCCTTGAAAATTTCCTGGGAACGAGGTTAGCCCTCAGGGGATGGTCTGTTTACTTCATTGGCCTGACTCGTCCCCAGTCATCTGAGACAGTGCATTGGCCTTGGTCACGTCCTCAGCTCGATCAATTCTGTGCTATAGGCACACTTCGGGTCTGGTTTTTCTCAAAAGCTTGCGATAAATCTGATTAGTATTACAAGGAGAAACTCCAAGTGTTTGTTCACGATTTTGCGTGTTCCTGTTTACGTATATTCCGTGCACAGAACTAAATATTCATATAAATGGCCTTTTCAACAAGAACATTAGGACTGAAGAAAGGACAACACGAATTTTCGAACTTATTTATTTCAAAAAGTAAATACTTCAGACTGAGAGATTGAGTACATAGAAGTTAGCAGTAAGAAAAGAAGTAAATTCTGGTAAAAAGCAAAACAGAGAATATCGCGAAGGAGCGATGCAATATGCGTTTGAAGCTCAAACTGTACTGTATTTTAGTAGTTGAAACGTATGCACATGAACGTATAGAAAAGACCAATTTCCCCCAAAGTTAAGAAACGTATGTACGCACATTTTTAAGCAACACATTTTTTCCTCTTAATTTAAGAACCAGTAAAATATTGTTCAGCATCAATGCCCTTATTTTGAGGGCAATTTCAGCGTCAAAATGTTGTTCTGATTTTGTTCTTATTTGTGGCATTTGCTACAAGCGAAACTAGAGATATTAAATTTGTTTTTATTTTTTGGGCGCCTCAATCCCAGTGTTCTTATTAAGTTTGTTCTTAAAAATAAAGTGTTTAAATGAAAATGAAATCTTCTAATACCTCCACCAAAAAACAAAGCTTTCTTATTCAATACAATGTATCTCAACTGTTGTTATAAACAAATTCTATGAAAATTTTGTTTATATATATAAGCTCATATAAGACATACAATAAACACAATGTTTAACTGAATATTGAGAATATTTGGATAGCAGAGGTCTACAAGTGAACAGCACAGAAGACCGTTACACTTACAGGGTCAGTTTCGCTGTAAGGAAACATCCCGGCCTATCATCAGAAACCTTCAAAAATTAAGTGGTGGGGGAGGCTCTTTCTTTCTGGAAGTCTGATACATTGACCAAATACGTACTGTTCAACTGAGTAAACCGAAGTAGCATCTATCAAATTATTAAAGCACACAATTAGCATTCGGCAAAATACTTCATATCGGGGGTGGAAGCGGAATCTTTTCAGTATGATAGTTCGTTATTCCCAGATATTTTTTGACCATTAATTCATGATTCATTTATAGAATTTCTTCGTGATTCATGATTCATTTGTGTTATTATGAGACAAAAACTCAAGATTCATTTTTTAGCCCATGATTCACTGCCTGTGAGATGATTGCGATTCATATGATTCCTTCACTTCTTTATAACCGTGATTCATGATTCAAGATTCCGCTTCCACCCCCGATTCATACTAACTTAGTAAGTAGACCTGAACTATACTTGAATTTTACTTCAGATGTAAACAGGTCAAATTGCAGCGTAAGGAGGCTACTTTGTAGTGGTGGTGATGACTTTTCCTCAAAAGAGCCGAAATATACTTCCAAGTAAAGTTCAAACTACCTTACCAGCTTACGTACGCGCTATCAAAACAAAAATCAATTTTGCACTTTGGGCGGACATCTTAAGTAATCGCCTTATGCTTCATTACTTTGGCGCTTAGTTTGACTGACAGATCTCTCAACCCAAGTATACTTCGAAACTCAAATATGAACCCTTTGTTAGTTAGGTAAGCATAAGTTTTTTCAAGTATACTTGAGCTATTGGTATACTTCAGGTCGACTTGCTGAGCTAGTATGAACACAGCTTATGAACACAGCTATTATTGCTCCAAGTATACTGATCTCCATCATGGACTTTAAAAACCAGTGCGTACCGAAAGTGAAAGTATTATCGAAAATTTAAATCGAACTGGTTTTTCTATATTTCTTTTTTCACAAAAATTACTGTTCGAGACTTTGTCAGTTCGTGAGTCATACATCTACTTAATTTTTAAAAAGAAGAGAAGTCAATGCACAGAGAGAGATAATAATGTGTGCAAGTTAATGATAAACAGGGATTTTTTTCATTGGCTTTAAGTAAATTGAATAATATAAGAGCATTGAAGCTCGCCAAAATTTTTAAGAATGAGGAAAGATGAAGAAAAGGGCGAAACGGCCTCGGCTCAAACTAGCTGGGTCTTTTGAATAAAAAACGAGAAGTCCAAGACTCCAATGGAAGTGCAATTTATTGCTTTTTTCTCTGACGAGGAGACCATACCCGTCGATGCTAAACCCGTTCGAAAATAATTGCGGAAATTTTCCTGCATGATAGAAGCTCGAAACTTGTCGCCTCTTATCACATACTTTTTAAAAATGAACTCATTTGTTTGTATAACTCGAGTAGCAGGTATCTCCAAAGTGTTTATTTTCGTACAAATTAAACGGTAGTTTTTTAAAGATAAACTGAAGTCAAAAACGGATTATTTTTTTCAAAAAATTCAGTGCGTTTATTCTATTCTCTGTTGGCTTCTAGAACGATTTTTTTTATCTTGTGTTGTTGCTCGATGTTGATAAACAAGCACAATATATGTTTGAAACTCTGATGCTTTGGTAAAACAAACATTTTCCTTCGTTCTGACGGTGAATATTTTATATTTATCGCAGCGTGAGAAGTCTGATGATCGACATTAACCAATCACAAGACGAAGATCGTCTTACACCCAGGCCCCGCCTCCGACCAGCCCCCTGAAATTTAGTACTTTTCCACTGGTCTCACTGTCAATATCTACACTCTGATTGGCTTATTACTTAAAACACATGCCCGGATGATCATCTGCAGGCAGCTCATTTGCATTTGTCAAGAAAAAAAGTTTAAGTTACTCTGACAGATAGTGCAGCGCGGCGCTTTCACATATCCACAAGGACAGGGTCGTACTGCTTCGCAGTCTTAATTTGCTTGCTGATTATATATTTTTGCATACTCTACTAGACATTCTATTTTAAGAAATAACTTAAAATGGGAAAGAAAAGGGAGTCAAAACCAGAAAAGGAGAAGAAAGACATGGAGATTATCTTTGAAGGGGCAGAATGTCCTGACGGAGGCTTCGGCTGGGTTATATGCATTGCGGCTTCATTTGTACAGTTTGTCATCCTCGGAATACACAATTCTTTTGGAATCTTCTACACATTTCTAATGCGCGACCTAGACACGGACCCTTCAGATACAGGTAAGTCCAAATTTCATGATTCTATTAGTATTAAAGCTTCGGGAAGAAATAATGCTTGCAAACGGCAGGAAATGCTCAAGTCATATTTATACCCTCAAAGTTTCTTTAGTTCTCAAGTTACTAAATTCCGTGCTACTAAAGAATCGATTCTTGGGTGAATTGAAAATGCATGTGTGCGTTGCATGATTTGGGGGTTTTTGCGAGCAGGCCTGTTGAACTCTTAAGTCTGGTTGAATTTTTTTTTTTTTTTTTTGCTGAAGCACTGTTTTAAAAACTCATCCAATGACAGTTGAAAGTGGTGATGCAATATGCCCTTTGAAGTAAACAAAGTACCTGACGTCAGGGAATCAATTTTTGTTCAAAAATATATCTGCAGCTTCACGCAATGCAATGCCCAGTGCAAAGTTAGCTGCAAATTTAGTCGCTTGAACTTAATAAAGCGACACGTTTTTAGGTCAGGTTAATTTAATACTCAGCGAGATATCAAGATAATTTTACAGCTTGACAAAACAAGAACGAGAAAAACACTTCTATTCGCAGATGATAATAACTTGTCAAAATTTGCACCACAAAAGGCCTCAGCGATCTTTTGTGCCTATAATAAAAGATTCTGAGCGCGTGAGTCACTCGTGCAGGCATTATTTAAACTGGCGTTATTATCGCGAGCTTATATTTCGCTTCTTGTTCGTCCCTGGAAGTAAACACGTTTCTAAATGAGCAAACTTTTGTTTGCTCAAAATTAGATTTGGTAACATGTAGTTTGGACTAGATTTCGACATCTTGCTGTTATCAGTAAATCTGTGTGCCGGTTTCGTACTGTACAGAAAATTTCACACGTGTTTAACCACTGAAGTAAAGTTCGGGATCACGTCAACGCAGGAAATTACGTTGTACATTGGGAATTGTACCCGACTTGGCCCAGCTTGGTCTTCAACGGGTCAAGGGCAAATAGTTTCGTTTCTATAAAAGCCTGCTGATTTCCGGGCCAGTGCGCGCAAGTCACCAAGTGTAGCATGCCCAACGAACCAACAAAGTCTCGATTAAAACGGACAATTTCTTGGTCTAACTTAGGGTATTTTAATTGTTATGTTTGTTGGAAAAACAATTACAACGAATAGTTCAAGAACTAAGAAGTGTCGGAAATCGAGAGGTGAAAAGTGTTGATTGGCGGTTGCGAAACCTTGAGCCCCGATGTGAAGGGCGCACATGCAGGGCACATCAACGTCCCATAACATCGCAAACGTGTTAGGACATGCAGACGCAGAGCTAGAAAATATTTTGCTTTTTAAAACGGCCACAAAAACACCTTGGGGATGAAAAAGGGCTCCCTTGTGCTTTCACGCTTCAGCTATCACGCAGCATTCGAATTGTACTTTGAACTTTTGAACAAAGAACTAAGTATTTTTAAAAAATAAATTCGTTGAAACTGAAGACCAGAGCGGGCGAACGAAAAACAAGTTATTGTTCAGTTTTTTTATGCCCACGAACCCGGACACGAACCCCTTTCAAAACTTCGCCAATTTCAATCTGACTTTTTCAAGTACCCCTGTATTACAACTGCCTGGTTTACTCTCTGACAATCTCAGAATGTTTATGCAAAGTGATTTGAAAAATTGAGCCCATAAATAAAACGGCATAATTCAATAGCGTTCTCTATTTTTAGATATGAGCGCTATGACTTCTCGCTAATCTAGATCTAGCTGAGTCGGACAATATGTTCTATTTAACATTTTTTTCTCAATGCGAGCTTTGAATTGAGGAATGAGGGTTCTTTTAATTCATCAGTCATTCCTGATGTCCGAGAATTATACAATAGTTTATTGCTACACGATTTCCTTAAACTTTATCTTTCTTTCGCAATCACGAAGATTCATTGCATTTAGTCAACACTGAAAACTCCAGACATAATGAACACACAGCAAAAATTAGTACATGTATCTTAAAATTTCTTTGAAAGTGATTTCAATCGTTTCATCACAAGTTGACATTTTGAAGCAAATGTTGGGTTAACTACAAACCAACAGTCATATCCGGTTTTGATCTCTTGCAGTTTAATATAAAGTAATAGGTTTAAATTTTCTCCTTTGACTTTTAAAGAATAAATAATTTCCTTAAATTTTGGACTATTTATGAAAGTTTTGATTTGAAGTCATGTATCTGATATCCCAGCAACATGATAGGAAAACGGCTTCTTGCTGGTGCTTACAATATCAAACTCTCAAGAATAAGCCGATCTTCTTGTTTCACGCACGTCTTCCGTTCTCATCCAGGCCGTTTTCAGTTAATCTTTGTACAGGCAACTTTTCTGATCACGTAGACTCGTTTTTTTCGTTTTAATTGAGCTGTCGTTGGAGGTAGATACGAGAGCTGTATCGTCTACTGAGCTTTTGTAAATGTCACCAGTTGTTGCACTGACTTTGCCTGTGACATCTGACGACTACTTCTTGAGAAAATAAGTCAAAGTGTTGTAGCTTTTAATAGTATTGAGTAAACTCACTTTCGTTTTGTAACACGGTGAAGTCGGATGACTAGCGCACCACATTTTGGGAATATGATTTATATATTTTTTTTCATCCACCGGAAACGTCGATATTTCAACAGGGATATTCGCGGAGGTTTCACAATATCAATCACGAATAGAATAACATGGGTTTGCCATTGCAGTCCGGATTAAATATTTTCTCAAGGATGTTAAGCAGTATCAAGTGAAGCTCCTACTGCCAATATTATTGTGTTATCCCTCTTTTTGGAGACGCGTGAAAGCCATCCTTGTTGTTTGGCGCTCACGATGGTGTCATCAAATTTCTTTTAAAAAGTGTAACGATGCGATGATGACTCGTTTTGCTCAGTGTGTTTCCTAAACTATATAATATACTAGTATATCTACAGATACATAGTGCTGCGCTTTTCAGTGTTATAGTTTAGCACTGGCTAATGTACAGAACA
>JAOBRG010397478.1:0-10235 GCA_027574985.1 Umimayanthus nakama | reverse complement strand
GATATTAAAGTTGGTACGTTTGCATTTCCTTGACAAGTATAACACTCCACGAGCATCCAGAGGATACCTTTGATTTCGTTTTAATATGAAGACCATTCTATAACAGCGATTGATGTTAAGATACTTACAGCTTTATAACGTTTTCCGGCTTAAGAAGGGCACAATGGACATCTTCTAGCTTTGTGACCGCGCATTTTGCGTGCAGTTGTTTGCTCTGACCATAACACTTGCAGGGTGGGCTCAAACAACTGGCATTTATTACCACAGCCAATCCAGCATTGTTGATGCCAATTGTTAATATCAGAACCCCAATTGATATCAAGGAACGAAGCCAACAGTCCGACATTATTGTCAGTCTCTTCACAGTATAGTTGGTCCTTAACAAAACGATACAGGAAAATGTTCAACCGCACTATGATTTTAGCTACACTGGAGCCAACTCAGTAAAAACACTGAAATGACTCCTAGCTGCCTGTTATCCCCAGGGGGTAGAGGATCAAAGGCTTCCAATTTCTAACGTCTTGTGTTTTGATAATATTGGGGCCAACCATTACTTTACAGATGGCGACACTAAGTAACAATCTGCATAAGAAGTAGGCAACCTTCCATTGTTCTTTGGATTTTAGCTATGCACAACTAGATTTTAAAGTAAAAAGTTATGAAATTATTTTTAAGCAACAATTTTTTGTGCTACAACATTTCATCCAATTACGAGACTCCAAACAAAACGCAAAGAAAACTCTCAAATTTTCTGCTTCAAATATGAAATTTTTTGATGCACTAAAATTTAAAAGAGTTTGTTCTAAAAGATAATAAATGATAAGTGAGCTAGAGAAAAGTAAATCTGCTACCGTCTTGATGAAACTATGGTTCATTTTCGTGTTTAGCCACTGAGGTGAGTTGTGTTTAGTGATTGCCGAGCATTCGGGCTTAATGATAGAATTAGAGTAGAACTTTCAAGATTTTTTTTGGCGATCTGTTCAACCAAAGCTAAATTAAAGACGGATGCCCAAAAATAACAGCTAAATAAACAGCTGAAACCAGAATTAACACAGCATACGGCAGATCTTCCGAGTTTCTGATTTCTCGAATCCAAAAACTACAACAAACATGTCATCAAAACCGAGTCCGTACACATTTATTATATGTAATCATTCTAATGTAGTTTTACGTAGAGTAAAAATGGCATCAAACTATAGCTTTTTTTTAAAAACTGAAAACGTCCAGCCTCCAGTAATTAATTTTACTTTACCTTCATCAGCATGGTCTTAAGAAAGAAACTTTGGGCAGTTATTTTTTGAGCGTTTTAGTGACATTTTCAAAGTACCCAATAGCGTTTTAGTGAGAAAGTCAAACATAAACTTTAGCATTCTATTGAGAAAAAAGCATAATGGGCAAAGTTTTAGAAATGACGGGAACATCAACAAGAACACTACAAAACAATAGATTAAGTTACAGAATCACTGCACGTGGGATTGCAACCACCTGGCCACTTTTACGCCGTCGTCTTTAGAAACAGAACGTGAAAACCTTAGTTCTCGAGTTTTATAGGGAACATGAACTTTAGAGTACGAATATTACCTATCTTCATGCAGCTGCAAAAACGAAGCTTCCTATTTTTAATATTCACACACCTTCAGCCAACTGAAACAAAAAAGAAACGCACGAGTTATACAAACAAGAAAAGGGAAAACGGAAGGTTAAAAATTCAGCAGACGTTCCCGTCCTAGCTTCTTAAAGTCCCTAATATCGCAATTTGCACCTTTCTGTATTCCATGCAATTCGCCTGCTTACTTCTTACCCAGACCATTGCTTTTTGACACGGACGTGGAATCACTGGTTGTTCGGGTGCTAAGCTTACCTGTTCGAACAGAATATTGATCCAATATATGTATTTCAAGCGTTTGACAGCACTCCTAATTTGGCCTGCAGGACAGGCGGATTGGGGAGCTGGGGCGACAAATGACGTAGACGCGTGATCGCGCGAGGGAAGGGAGGGGGGAAAATCGAAGCTATCCTAATCTGGAGAGGGAGACAGTGGCTCACGTAATACGCTACATCATGACAACCACGCACGCGCAATGAATGAGTTTTAGCAATGTGGGTCTGTAGGCGATAATTCATTCATTTATGTTATGATGTTAACCAAAAAAACGACAATAAGAAAAAATAAAAGAAATGTTTCTTCCCTGATCGGTGATCCTGAATCACTTGATTGTAAGGCAAACTAACCATAATAACCATCCAACAAGACTCTTGCGGCATTGCGCGCGGTTCATGGTGGGTGGTCAGGATGAGAGATGACATCATGTGCGATTAGTTTACAGACTTTCGGAGTAAATGCCAGCAAAGAGTTTCTAATGTGCTACACTCCAAAAAAATTAACCGGTTTTAACAGTGTTTCTTTTCTTGTTAAAACAGGAAATACTTTGTTTTAAAATGTCTATGTGTAGCACAGTAAATCATTCACAAGGGGTTTAAGTCCAAAAGCAAAGCGAATTCACCACCATCTTTCTCCATTTATCTTTTGGCCTCCCTCGCTTTCTTCTTCCAAATGATTACCACAGAAGTACTATCCAGGCGTCATCTTTCTTTCTTTAAAACATTTCCATTCCACTGCCAATCGTATGTATCTTCTAAGATCCGTTTGTGCTGGCGTCTTAGTTACTTTGTGGAGATCAACATTTGAGTTACATTTTGGCCAAATATCTTCATTATTCTCATCAAACATCGGTTGTGAAATGCATTTATCTTGTTTCTATCGCCAAATCAATTACAAGCAAGAAAAGAATCTCGACATCACAAAGCCTTGTCTTACTCCAGCCTGTGTTCTAAACCAATCTGATTGTTTCCCTTCATGTTCTACTGAGCAGCTGAAATTTTTGTTGAACAGCTTTACCATAGTGATAATCTTTCTAGGGATTCCGTAGTTTGCCATTACATTCCATAAGCTTTCGTGGTTAACGCTACCAAAAGCCTTTCTTAAGTCCACAAATTTGATGAATAATACGTTATTCTGTTCCATGCGTTGTTCAATGGTATTGCGGAGTACCAATATCTGACTTATGCTGCTCATTTTTCTTCTACAACCCCTTTTTATTCATTTCTGAGTTTCATGTCTATTCTTGAATAGTACACTCAATGATGATCTGCAAAACACTTTTACCGGGACCTATATATATTAACGCGATTCCTCTCAAGTTATTGCACAATCCTATGTTTCCTTTCATTGGCAGTTTGGTTCTAATTCCTTTTTGCCAACCGCTGGGTATTTCTTCATCAATCTATATTTTTTGAATATTTTGTTACAGCGCAGCAGATATCACTTCGATAGAGCAGTTTAACGCGGTAAAAGAGAACCCTTTTACCACGGTAAATACGACATGTGTAATCTCAGCTAATATCAAGGAAGGCAAAAATACCCAAAACAAATACATATGTAAATAGAAACCTTTATGTCTGAAAAAAGGAAAAAAAAAAAAATTATATAAAGTGCTAAAGTTGTCAGGTATGACAAGATCCATTGTCTCGACTACCCGCACGCAATCCAAATTCCGGAAAATTGCTAATTATCTGTGTTTTCGGACCAAAAAATGATGCTTAACACTAAGGATGAATTAAACAAAATATTCACCTTGTATTAATAGGTAAAACTGTTGATTTAAAACGGGATATTTTCTCTTAGGACGGCATCACAAAAGAAACCCTCCGCTCGTAATACTCCGAAATTCTGCATGTTGTCATCTCTCATCCTGATTAGCAAGCATACACCGCATTGCCGAAGTTTTAAGAGCAGAACACAGTTTCTGTATCAGTTTATCGTTTACTAACCTTGTTCTAATTAACGTGTACGATTGCTTGTGAGTGTGCTCCAAGTAAAAACAAACAACTTTAATTTTCTAGTTATCAACAACTTCATTGCTAAAGCAAGATTATTGAGTTTGCTTATAGAGCCCGTTGATCTGTTTTCATCCAAATTGTTTGAGGTGTAGAAGTCAATAAAATGTTTTTTGAAAAAGATACTGTTGCCTGGAAAAAAAATCTACTTGATGAAGAAGGTGTAAAATTTAACATATAATATGTCTTTGACGATCATAAACGGTTAACAGCCATGTGTAAACATCGTTCAAACATCGTTAGATATCAGTCAGAATTTCTCAAGATAAAACTATGAGAGTTTGAAAGCTATCACATCAAACGACATTATATAACGGCTTCTACATATTAACAGCACATAACTTACAGCATTCCAAAAAAACATGATAAAGACGTTCACAATTTAGTGACTTTATGAATATTGTTTGATGAACTTCAACCAGTGACTTTTTCCAAACTTTTAGTTTGGTTTCATGGTAAATTTAACAACAACACATTCCTGCCTTGAGGAATTGCATCTTGAGTTGCCAAGTCTTGTGTACAGATGTATTCAGCAGTTATTGAGAGACAAGCGCAAAAGAACATTTTACGGTTCATAAAACAAAATTATAGCCATATTTTAGCCTTTACCTGTTAGTTCAGAGGGTTTGACAACTCAAATACCAAGCGTGTAGTACCAGGTATTGATCAGGCTGTTTCTAAACTAAAGACGTAGGTAATTTGTGCTGACTTAGGCCTTCCTCCCAAAATTTCGAAACGGGTAACAATTAGAACATGCAATTTGAGATGCAATCAGGCAGTTTGCTAATCTACTAATGCATTTCCATGGCAATATCAATTAAAGTAACCCGTTTGCGTTGCTATACTTATCAAATGCTCTCATCAAAACCCTGCCGTCTTCGTTACAATCTTGGATTTTTCCGGGGATTTTGATCGACTTTTGAAATCAGTTGGAAATGCTAAAATTTGAAACAACTAAGAAATTAAAGTAATAAAACAAATTGTAGCTTTTGAAGGCAAAACCGTATATAGATGTTGTTCTTCGTAAATTATAAACAAAAACGTTACGTATTTAGTTTTGTAAGGAATTTAGCTGTTAATCTTGTTCAGTTGATAAAAAGGTTTTTAAGATTAAAAATGGAAGAAAATTTAATTAGGTCTGAAAAACCTGTCGGGAGAGACTCCAAACAACCATTTTTGCGCTTTTATAAGCTCTTAAATTTAAAACTGAGAACTAAGGACTACCTGGTCAAAGTCGCAGATTGTTTAAAAAGTTTTTAGTTTGAGTATCCATGCGAGAAGAAAAGATTATCAAACATGTTAATGGAGCTGTCAGTGATAAGAAATTAATTATTGATCGATTCTGCATGTATGCATGTCTCATAAGCAATTTTCTAGTTTTTACACTTGACTCTTTTAACAGGGTGAGTTGTAAACGGCTAATTACCCTGTGCTACAAAGTCTATACAATTAGAATATTCTTCTAAAGCGTGTAGTAAGGTTGTTTTCAATTAAATACTGACCACAACCTCTTTAAAGGAAGAATTCAAAACTGGCAATGTTTCAAATTACTCCGTTTATTGTTTTTCTTTTTACCCAGTATAAGGCACACATGACACACATATGATATTTGATATCTGAAGGGGTTTTTTTAACAAATTTTCAATAAGTCAGAATGGTAGAGTTTAAAATTAAGAAAAAGTTCAAAGTGTATCTAAAATAAGATATATCTGTAGTTAAAAACATGCAAACTACAAGAAGACTATTCAATTCTTACAAATTCTAATAAGCAACAAGAAAGCTTCCAATTCATTGTTAAAAGTCTGAAGGAGGGGTGCACTTGGAAAGGTAACCAATTCATACACGAGTCACGACTGTCTTAAGCTTAACCCTAAATGGATTACATTATTTGGTATACGAATTTTGCCGCGAGCAAGTTAGCTGTCACGTTACCTTGCTATCAAATACTAACTTAAGATTTTTACCGTTCGCGTCGTTGGAACAGATGAAAACTTCAAAATTGATATACTTTTTCAGAGTATAAATTAATATTAAATGAACTTCCAGTCAAAAAATAATTTTTCAATGCATCCAATAGTTTGCGAGATGTGAAGAACGAAAATTTTTACCGGAAGTAAAATTGTATGACGCGCGGTGTACTTTAGGAGTGAATTTCTCGAGACATGTTTTGGCTAAAACTTACTACAAAACGGCAAAGGGTTAATGCTCCCTCAATTTTTAATCTCATACCTTCAAATTTGGCAAGTTGATAAAATAATAGCTGAAGATGAAAACCGTCCTGGCGAATTTTGAAATTCCGCTCCAATTATTTTTTTTATGACTCAAACATGCCCAGTTTTATGCTGCAAATAGGGAATTTTCTTCAAATGTCTGCAGAAAACTAAAGACGATTTCAATCAAAAATCGCCATAACGGACAGAATTAAGAGCGCAAATGGAACTAACGGTAACCTTAAACAAGTCAGCAGCACCATCCGTTCTACAAACTGCGTTTAAACCCTAACAATATCATATTTCTCACACGCTGAAGTAGAACTGTTGTTTATTTGAGTCCGCTGCTTTCCGAAACGTCAGGCCATACAAACTGGAAAATGGCATCCGGCACTTATCAAAGCTGGAACACGTTTTACCCAAAACTATTGCTTCAAACCATGTATTGTTCATCGTTGCAGCAGTTGCAGCGAGCCACGTTTTCGGGTTCTACACATTTTCTATTCCTGACCTCATGATGGTCGATCAAGTGATGGAAATTTTACCGGTCCTTCAAATTGTATCCACGAATATAATTTGATGTGAAAAGTGTTTCTCGTGCAACTTTGAGCTCTTTACAGACCAAAAAAGAGCTCTGTGAGTGGAGCAGAGTGTGTTCTAAAGGACGATTACAAGAGAAACGCCATTAACGTACAGACGATGAGTCTTGTTCTAGCAGATCAGATCCCCTCAACCAGGGCCAACGTACATTTGTTGGTATAGCTCTTTGTTTTTTTTATAAATTTGTTTGAATTTATTTCAGATAAATTGGCAAAAGCTAACACTTTTTACTTTTATTTTCAACAAAGCAGTTTTTGTTTTGCTTTAAAATTCAAGTCACCGAAAAATGCTTTGATAGTGGCAACCCAGGAGTATCCCAGGCGAGTAGACAAAGCGGTGCAATGCTCCGTAAGGACACCCCTCCCTCTCCCCCACAAACCCAAATGGTCAGTATGGAAAGCAGTAATGCGGCCATCAAAATTGGAATGTTTCGAAGTTACAGCAAACTCGAAAGCTCCCCACGCGAAAAAATCGTACCCCTGCCCACGTCAAGTATTGTTTGCACATAGGAATCCGAGTGGATGCGATGACCATCTAGCTGATCCAAGTCCCTGGAATTAGCCTATCAGGGGCGAGGACGTCCGCAAAACCGCTTATCATGTCGTTCCAGGCCCCATCCGCGAGATAGGGCAAGGGTAAGATTTATGCATTTAGTGTTTTACTCTTCAGTGTTTCAAAAGACTTAATTCTCTTTCCAGAAGTTCCTTAAATTTGACTCTTAGTCCAAAGTACTGCTTTAAGAGCTGGATTAACACCACAAAGTTTTGCAAATTACGTCACTGGGTCAGATTTCCCATATTACCATTCAAGTAAAAACCTCTTGATAAAACCTCGGGGAATGATGAAACTATGTTTCAGTTACAGTGCAATAATAGTTAGACTATTCCAGGCACGGATGATCAGCGGGCATTATAAGTCACAGTTTCAACTTCTCTGTATTGCGATTCTGTCAAAGTAGTTGCGTGCGTTTCAAAGATAATTTAACTCAACGTGCATGATCAGTTAGTTGTAGCTGCGTTGTGACGAGAAAATGCCATCTCGTTACAATGTTTTTTTTCTCTTTCGAGAGGAAAGAGCCTGGGAATGAGGTTGGAGAAAACGCAGGTGCAAGTGATAAGGTTCTGGTCGCATACCCCCACCCCTCGCATTTAGTCTTCTTTGTCCAGCCGTCCTTACCTTAAATGTCCGATCTGTTCCATAGTGCACTTACTTAGTACACATACAGAATTGAAAAAGGTTCAACTTACAAGTTTATCCGGGAAAATAAGACAAGACCGTACAACACCGACTTACATATTCAATCTTTGGTTTATATAATCTTTGTATCACATCATTGCAGAATATCAACCGTTATTTATTAAATTACTTTGTTGAAAGACTCAAAAGTTCCGTCACAGCATAGTAGTTAAATTTCCCCCTTCTTCGCGAACAAGAACGATGTTCCACAGGAAGCCCCAGTTGTCCCTAAGAATTATGTTAAGATCATAGTTCTATTCCAGATATCTGGATCGGTTAACGGACAATTGTTTCATTCTTCAAGCAACGTACAAATTGGACCATATGCGATTTGTCTGTAACAAAAAAGATGCGACTGTACAACTGACCACAAAACCTTGCGAACCTACTAGACACAGCCAATAGGCAAGAAGAACGTTATATCTTTGATTTTGGGGAAAATTCATCCTTGTACTAATTTCATTGTGTATAACGGGTTAAGATTTGTTAAAACTTTTCTGTTCATTTTATGGGCGTTTTTTGGTTTTTGTTTGCAACGAAACATGGGTAAAAGGACCAGTCGCCATCTTTTATTCTTGGTTTGCATGTGGCGTCAAAGCTGCCATGATGATGTACAGTAACAATAGAGGTGTAATTACATTCTACTGTTGTGTACAGTAACAAGGCCGCCATACCTGTGAATCCTTTGAGATTGGTTACAAACCAAGAATAGTACGATCCCACTATGTCCACTAATTTGTGTACTTCATTTTTGGCAACGACGTGGAGTAATTATCTCTTTTTCATCAATTTATCATGAGACAAATACTTCAAATATACTGCAACACCATATCCGAAGATTGAATACTCTTTCAATTGCAAACATACAATTACTGTATTCCTACATAGGCACACAAACACAGCTGGAAACCATGCTGCTAGATAAACTGTGAAAAATTCCTTTTTGTATATAAACATCTGGGAAGTAAAAAGATTTTCAAAAGAGCTCAATTCCTGGAGGGTTGTCAAACTGGTAAGAATCTGTTGGAAAACAAGGCATCCCGTTGTTGCTATTGTTAATGATGACACTGAAGATGATGATGATTAGAACGAAGATGCTGATGTTTCTTATTTCGCTTCTGCCGTACTAAATCGCTTTCTTGTGAAACTCAAAATAAATAAAATAAGAAAAGTCAATAATACCTCTCTCCCCTACAACCTATTAAAAACGGTTTAACACCACTATAACAAGGACGCAGTTACTTTGAGAAAATCGTTCTGTTGAACAACTTTACACACCCAGAAAACTGTTTACACCACTACCAACAGACAGGCACTCTTAGTATAAGAAATATGCAGTGGTAAAACAGAAACTGTTTTAAACAGAATACTGATCGTCTCTACACTTGTATGGTTCTTACTAAAATAAGCTTAAAGCTTACAAGAAAAGCTTCTTAGAAAATGCACGGACAAGCTTTGATAGTTGTAAACTAACTCTGGGCAGTGTAATTGTAGGAACTATTGTATTCAAGACCGAATGTAAATTTAGGTTAAAAGTTGTGGGCTTGACGCAGGAGGAGGTGGCGTCGTGTTAAAAGCCAGCAGTGGACTAGTATTTGAAGGCGTATCTATAGCAACAGTGGACTTTGGTGGGGTGAGAGTTGCACCGGCCGTTATATCAACCAACAAAGGTGCGGCTGTTGCTGTTATCGTTGTGTTGGTATTGGGTGACTGTCCTGCTTGAGGAGGTACAGTACCGACATTCACAGGAGCTTGTGGGGTGAGTGGCTGAGCTGGGGCCGTGAAAGTACCAGGAGACTGCGTCAGTGAAGGACCAAAGAGCTGGTGACCTTGGAACAGCTGTGGTGTTTGGCCTGGTGTCGTGGTGCTAGGCAGAGATGAAGGGGCAGGCATTTGGTACAAGGGCACAGGAGTGGTAGAACCTTGTGCCAGGGGTGTGAAGGTGGGGACAGGAGCAGGAGCCGTGGTCGCAGCACTTGTCGAAAAGGGGCTAGTTCCCGATGGTACCGCCGGGGACATGCCCGAAGTAAATGGGCTTGCCCCTGATGGTACTGCAGTGGAGACCAAGGGGGGTGCTGTCGTGAGGCTTGTGTTCAGCGGATTCAAGGCCGCAGCTGCCACAGTTGAGTTCAGATTCAACGTCGCTACCCCGTGTTCAAGACCTACGTATGTCACAAAACAAATAGAATCGCTAGGAATCACTCTCACTTGTGTATTAGGTCGCTTTCCATTTGACCAGTCCGGCCGGTCCGACCGGTCAGTTCTTAAATGGAACGCGCGAGTTCCCAGAAC
>JAOBRG010397467.1:0-10235 GCA_027574985.1 Umimayanthus nakama | reverse complement strand
GTGCCCCCCCCCCCCCCCCCAACCTCAAGTTTCACTCCGCGGTCCCTGTACATCTGTTATTTTTCATGCGCAAAAACCAACCGGAATCGAATCGTAAATACGTTTTAGTAAAGAACCCTCTGTAGGCTGGTCAACGTTGTTTTTCAAAGGCACTCAAACTGTTTTTAAAAAGCAGAAGAAACTCGCTTAAGTGGGAAACCAATACTTCAGGATCAGCTCTCATTGTTTTTTAAGAAAGGATATTTACATCCTATTAAAACGCAGTGAAACGATTAAAGTGAGATGCAATTATGAGGATGGCCATTTGGTCAGACCCTATTTATACAGATTTTATAGTCTCTTCCAAAACAAAAAGCGCGGCGCTGTAAAAGATTTTAAAAACAACTCAAATCTCGAACGGTTTTTTAAAACAGTTAAAACAACTTTTTACCTATCTAAGTACCGGAAAATCGAAACCTATCTTCTGTATGTTTCTCAAAACCTAAATGAGCAATTTTGTTTATTCTTCGACTAGGAAAACATTTCTGCTAAAGGAATTTCTGGCTGCGGTCTTCTAAGCGATGGGCGTGAGAAGTGAAAACGCTATCAAATTTTTATCACCTTTGTGTTTTTGCCGGATATTGTGGTGTACAGCTTTTGCCAAAGATTTCCTTCGTTCAGCGCTATCTAGAAAATGCTTCTTCCTTTTCAAGACAGCAGAGAAACTCTTAATTGAATTGACGGGCGGATGGAGGGAAGCTAGTCATTCTGGTTGGATATTTTTAGCTATCTTTGACCAAAATTTTTTTATGTCACTTGATCTTGTCTCTCTAAAGTAAACAATTTCTTGTCTGCACATAATTACTGAGTACGGCAAACGCTTTCCTCCTGCGAGCGGTGACAGAGGTGTTAAGTGATTGCAAGACCCATTCAAGACATCTGTAAAAATCAGTGCTTAATTATTTTTTATGGCACTTAGCCCCGATGAAGCTTTATATTCACCAGACGTTCTCGGGACAACGAGTAGTAGATGATATGACGAATACTTCACGATTTCCTTTGGTAATTCTGTCGATAGTGGCAGAGCTCTGAGTGCATGACGAAACACACCATTCAACTGAACGCTCTGCCTGTCGCTGTTTGTCTGTTGCAGATCTGGGCAGGAGCCCAAATTCTGAGTTTTTATCGTCTAATTAAGCCACAAAGAGCGCTGCTATTCAATGTACTCGCCGAACTATCACAAGCTGTTTCCTCTTCTACTCTTCGCGTACAAAGGTTTGAATTCTTTTAAACTGTAATTTGTTTTGTTTTATTTATGTTCTTGATGATGACAACAAGCCGCAGATTTGTCAACCTATTTTCACTGAATCTCCACAGAACTGCCATCAGATGCAGAAATTTACTCATCTTAAGAAAGGATGTTTCGTATTAGCAGTTGTTAAAAACAATTCATACAAAATTTAAGTGTGTTTTTCTATTTTGGTGTGATGACAACTCTTAGTCATTCTTTTCTTTGCGTCGTCCTACGTAAACAGTAATTATATTTATCACGACATTTAGTAACAGACGTCATTTTTACATGTTCTGATTCTGGGTTCAGTTTTAGAGTGCTTGGCACGGCCGGACGTAGAGCTTGATTTGAGATACGGAAGAGTATCAGGTCTGGCTGGACATCCATATATCAAACTTCTCGCTAAATCAAAGCCGAGTCGACCTGGCATTTGTGACGGTCGGGCCTTGATAAGGCTTGATTTCGATGGGCCTTTTAAGAGGGCGAGATTTAAGCTCGTGTATGGCGAACAGCCTAAATTGTGGACACTAAACATTGCCGACTCTCCGACAAGTTATGGCTTTGGTCAAAATCACCATTACACAAGCAACTGCGCCGGAGCAGAGATTTTTAATAAGCAGTTTCGAGTCTATGGAAACATGCAACCCGGATTCCGAGGAAACTCAATAAACGGGCACACGCTCATTCGAGTGACAGATAATTTAGTTGATGTCGGAACGAACTTGACTATTGAAGTAGGGGATGAAATGATTCGCTGGAAAATACAGAACAGACAGAGATCAGGGCCCAGGAGGGGGCATCATTTAAACACGCTTAAGAGACCTTCTCTGTATAAGCTATCAGGACAGCCTGCCTTTTATGGCCCGCAGGAGCACTTTGTTTACGCCGGATTCAACCGAGTTCCGCTATCCAACTTATGGCACGGATCCGGTCTGTGCAGCGTGCAGATAACTCTACTACGAGAGCAAGGTAGGTCAAGAAACCGATTAGCTGTTAAGCTTAGAGATCTCTTTATGCATTTTACACTATAGTTCGGTTGTGTTGATTATGGGAGTTTAAAATGTGTACCACTACATGAAATACCAAGTCAGTTAATACACAAAAGTGCCTGCGCGTAGCTGGTCTAATTAACAATTATTCCACGAACGCGCGCTGGATATGAGCTTTTAGATAGCAGACGAGGTGCGAAGCACCGAGTCGGCTATCATAAACTCACATCTAACAAGCGTGAGTGGAATAATTGTTTTATTAAATACCAAACACTGGATAAAAATATCTTTAACTCTGTTTTCTAACGAGTCGAGTTTTCGGCCATTTTGAGGGGAGATTTTTCGTAATAAAGTTTTCAGTTTCCACATTTGGACATATTGCGGTATACAGGATTTATACCGTGAGTAGAGAGCCAATCAGATTACCGGAATCTCAATATCCAGTGCTCGGTATTTAATAAATACATGTATTTCTCGTCTGGGGAAAAACGTATTTATAGGCGAACAAATTGAAAGAAACTGCACAATACCGTCAATAGTGCAAATGGGTTTTCTCACCAAAATGTCCTAGAAGCTTTGTAACAAGCGACCTAGAACCAGACTTCAACAAATTTAAGAACAACTTAAGACCAATACCGGGTCCAGGCTTAAGGCGTATTAACGCCGCTTAAAAGCTGCTACTTAATGTCAGGACCATACCAACGTAGTTTTGCAACTAGAAATATATTTATGTAAAAGAATAAGAATGTTTTAAGAACGCTAAAAGCGTATAAACATTTAACGACATTTAACTTAAATATTCCAAGACAAAAACGTGTGTGTAATCTTTGACAACTTTTAAAATGAAGTTGGTGACGAATTTCGCTACTGCATGGCGTGTTCCCATCACCAGGTTTTGAAACTTAGAAGTAATTACGTACAAAATATAACTTTAATTAATTCAAATTTCCACAGACTTGATATGAAACCACTGTTCACATATATAATGTCAATGGCGGACAAATCAATCATTCCAATCACTTCAGTATATTTTTACAATATAGGTTGTACAATGTACTGAAACTCTGGCTATGACAGAATATCGCAGTGTTATTTGTAATACGTGTATGTATGTTGTGGGTAACAACTCCTTTTGGTTACGTACCTTATACAATAAAATTCTATTTGTGTAGCTGACTTCACTGTCTAGTGAGTCTTTTCTTAGACTTAGGAAAGGCACGAATTGCGTTGAGATGAAAGCTCGTATAAATGTAAACTGTACGTTTTCAAAACAAGTTTACAACAACATTTTGTCTTCATCAACTTGTGCTTTTAAAAAACTTTCTGTGTTATAAAAGAGACTCGCTGGAGATACAGTAGATATTCTAGTAGATGTCTATGTGAGCGTTGTGGGCTTTTGAAACAAACTTAATTTCTTGTTTATAGTAACTGGGTGTTGAGAAAGTGGTTGCCAAAAAAATCACCACTCTTTTGCTTCTTGAACTCAAGTAATGTTCATTTGTAAAAAGCTGACAAATTGGTTGATTTAACCGACCTTGAAAACCTGCGTGTTTTGTTAAAAGTTATTTCTTGATCATTTTTTAATCGATCTGACAATGATTGGGCGTAAAAACAGTAACGTACTTTTAAACTGTCACCCGTGTTTAACTGTCAAGTAAATTTGTCTTGCTTTATTAAACAGCTTAGAGTGGTGTCTAATAATGAATCTGCTAGCGCGTGTATGTAATTGATGCGCGGATCATGCAATGATATCGTATGATGCCGAAGGGCGAAGAAAAGAGAGTCTCCACAAACGGGCGCGTTTTATACAAATACTACCCAACATTTGCATACATGGTTGATTGAGGCTGCAAAGTCCTAGCAGCATATCGTTTGTTTTAATGTTTGAAAGTATTCAGTAAAGGTGGCGGTATTTGTTGGATTTCCGGGTGTCACAAGGGGGACAATGAGGTATGTTTCCAAAATTGGTTTGGGGTAAGCCATTTGACATGACAAAACTGTCAGAAAGCAAAACCAGTGATAAAGTAGTGTTCGCTTCCTAAATGCCCCGAGCTAGCAATTCAAAAGTTAGTTATAAAACTACTCAGTGCTGCCAAGGGGAGACTCAGAAATTTCTCTTTATCGGCAATTACTCTTTTGTCTCTTTTCTTGAGTCCGCGCATCGAAGCAAAAGGACTGCTCCTTTGTTTTTGCTCTTGCAATAAGCCAGAGTGACATCTTTGGCCAGAGCTTAACTTTTTCTTTACTGATTTTAAAAACCTCATTGTCCTTATGAGATTTACTCTTACTAAGTTATTTGTTTTTCAAATATTTTTTAAATACTCATAATTGTACTTTACGAATTTGATGACAATAGTTTAAAACTGGTGTGGTTGTGGCAGAATGTTGGTAAGGTAAGTTTCCGGTGTAGAATTAAATAACTTCATCGACACGCAAGTCCTTTTGAAGTTCCTTTTCGTTTGGAAGTAAGATAAATTTAAAAGCAGTTTGACCTTCGAATCAGCCGGAAACTCAAAACGTCTCCACTCTACAGTGTGACAAGAGTGCTTGAGCTGCCGAAAACAGCACAACTTTGCTGCAGAGCACAGATTTTAAAGTTTGTTGTGACCTGCTTGGGCGAGTATTAAAGAGTGTCTTAACCGTTAACGACGCACTTTGGTAGTTGATAGAAAGTTTGAGTGTGTGTTAACATTGCTCTCAACAATCAGAACGGAGAGAAGCAGCCGACTCACCAGGCATCTTCACGCCCAGTGTAACTGATCGAAATACTCTGTCAATACTTGAGTGTATTTTTGATTTGATGCTGGTTTAAACATGTCTGTTTTGCTTTCAACGTTTAATTTATCATAACTCATCTCTTTAAATCATCCGGATTGTGAACGGATCTTTGACAACACGGGAAAATTCCTTACATTAGTTAAGGGAGTTGCTGACGCGAATCTAGAAGCGTGAGAAAGTTATCTCTTGATTTCTTAATGGCTTCTCTATTGTGTCTGGTACCGATATCAGCAACATATTCGAGAAACATTCTTCGGCGTCGATTCGCGGTATGTTCTGAGGTCGGGTTAAGTTTCAAAGAATGCCCCGAGAAACTTTTTATTCAACTGTTGTAACTGCACAACAGGTCTTCGCCAAAAGCGCTCTAGCTCCGGGTTCTATAGGAATGATTTCGCAATGAGAAGCAGGCTAAAGCTTTTACTAGCAAAAAGTAGCGGTCCATTTCGTTGGTTAATACGAAGAATGAATTATTTGCAAATTTTTTTCTTTGTCACTCAATCTTCGGCAAAAAATCTGATTTCCCGCATGGTAACCTCTTTACAACTTTTTCGCAATCAGCTTTATTTTGGCCTCGCTTAATTGTGCAAATCCCCCGCGCCCCACCCCCATTGCCCTATTAGATGAACGCGTCGGTCCCTTTAAAAGAGTAGATATATCCTTCGCTTTGTAGAAAATCTCTCTAAAGCAACCATTGACACCCATCAGAACTTTTATGACGAGTGCGCGAAATCTAGTTGCTCAAATTTTGTTCAAAATATACTATTTTCAGTTTTAATAAATATACATAAAATCGTTACAATTAGAACGCAACGTCTCTCGTAAAATATCAAATCAGCAGGGCAAAACATTAACAGTTGGCCATCTGAAAATCTAAAAAGTACAATGTGCTAGCATTTTGATTGGCATCGAAGATTTCTCCGTTGTTTGGCTTAAATTAAGATTACTCTTAACGAATTTCGCGTTTTCGCTTCTTAAACCGTTTGTCAAAGCTGATGAAGGTGGACTTATATTCTGGCCGTTCTCTTTCTGTTCTTTCTCTGCTACGCTTTCGCCGACTGTGAAACAAGGTTAGTTGAGTGTCAGGGGGAAAATAGAGCAAGAAACCTTGGCAAATTCTCATTGAAATGCTAACAGTTTTGCCCGAAACTTTGCCTTCTGCGTTGTCCTTCAAAACAAATGTTGCATGTGCCAGAGTTCGTGCCTTTGTGATGAGAACATAATGGGGACGTTAATGAAAATATGCGGTTAAATCGTTATTTAATAACAGCAATTTTTATCATTTATTAGTCAGTTTAAAAACGAGATACATCGGTGGCGTCAGTGACATGTGTCACACACAGGAATCTCGGTTATTTCACTTATGTGTAACCTATCTCCCATATCAACCACGACTCTGTCAAAAAACTTAGCAAACTGAGAAATGGCGTTGAAAAGAGACCTATTATTTATATAAGAACCATTTTTCATAAAAGAGCGTGAAGCTGAAAAATGCCGAAAATTTAAGAACTGGGTAAGAACATTCCTGAGGCTGAAAAAAAAGCGAAGACCTTTTCTTTCGGATACTGCAGAAAATCATGGACATAATTTTTTTCTCAGCTACTCTTGTCAGTGTTACATCGCCTGTAGCGTTGTGCATGTACAACTTTTTTTGAATTCTTTTTGTTCATTTTTGCTATATTGTTTTCTTGTCGGCCAGAGCAATAGTGGCTGAATTATATTCCAAAGTGTGAATTGGTTTATGCGATTGGAAAAAACTTTGATATTGAAGCCGGTAGGCTGTATAGATAGATAAATTAATAATAAATGACTAAAGTACCTCCAATACTAACAAGTTAAATTAGTTTACTTTAAGAATGTTTCGAAAAAATTTGAGCGGCTGAAATCTTCAAAATTAGGTTTAGAAACATTCAACCTCAGCCCAAAAATGAGACATTTTAATACAATAGAGCGTAATTCGTATGAAAACGGAAAACAGAACGCACAAGTGGTCAAAATCGAGACACTTTTCCAACACTTTTTAAAATAATATTTAAAAATACTAATTCAAAATTTGTACCATTTAACTGAAATGTTCGAAGAATGTGCTGAGGAAAAAGTTTGATGTATTTAAAGGTTCTACAACTCCTTTAGGCTCTTTTGTAAACGCTACCTCACCAAGCCAAATAGTTTAGGGATTCCGCAGACCTATAGCTAGACAAAACACAAACTATAGTCTGGTTGTTTTGGAATTCCTTGCATTTTTCATAGGTCTCAGGAGTCTCGTTCGTTTCAGTTATGTCCGGGATCTGCTGTCAGTCTTATTCAACATCTAACCAAGTTTTTACTGTAAAATACAATAAACGTTTCGCGATTGCTTGATCGATCGGTTAATTGACAATTTAAATTTGCTATTGATACCATAAGCTTAGGGAAGAGTACTGAACATGAATAAGTCTGTGCCTTGCCAGGACGGGGAAATATCTCGGCAGCACTTAACTCGCTCATGGTAACTTCTAATTACAATTACCGTTACCTTTGAAACGAATCAAAACTTCGAAATTAAGTATACCTTAAATGAACTTCTAGTCAAACGATGTTTTTCAATACGTCTTATAGTTTGCGAGATATCAACAGCGAAAGTTTTTACTGAAAGTAGAACTGTATGACGTGCGGTGTATTTCTCGAGTCATGTTTTGGCGAGAACTGCGAATGTGCAAAGGAACAATGCTCCCTCAATTTTTAATCTCGTGCCGTCAAATTTGACAGGTTGATAAAATAATTGACGAAAATATAAATCGTCTTGGGGAATTTTAAAATTCCGCTCCAACCAATTATTTTTTATGACTCATACAGTTCAGTTTTGTATGCTGCAAATGAGGAATTTTCTTCAAATGCCTGCAGAAAACTAGAGACGATGTCAGTCAAAAATAATATAAGAGCGCAATTGGTACTAAAATGGTAAGCAAACTACAAATGGGGTAAATAAAGCAGACAGCCACATTGACGTATAGAAGTGAAAGGTTAAGTTTGAATTACGAAGCTCGCATTCGTTTACGAACAACAATTTTTTAAAAACATTTCACCATCTAGATAATTTCATAAGCTTTCCAGTGATATATGGGTTTTTGGGTAACCGATGTATATAAATGAAGTTACATACGAAAAATCGAAAACAACGCTGAACACAAGGTGTTATGAGTGTGAGGATGACGACACACAGAGTATTATGAGCCAGGTAGGATGACGAAGCATAGGATGTTATGAGACGTCGGATGAGGAAACACAGGGTGTTATGCGAGGGAGAATGAGGAAACACAGGGTGTTATGAGAGGGAGGATGACGAAACACAGCCACAGGGTGTTATACGTGTAAGGATAGCGAAACACATGGTGTTATAAGACGAAGGATGACGAAACACAGGGTGTCATGATAGGTGGGATGATTAAACACAGGGTGTTGTGAGAGGTAGGATGGCGAAACACAGGGTGTTATGAGAGGTAGGATAGCGAAACACAGGGTGTTATGAGAGGAAGGATGATGAAACACAGGGATTTATGAGGAAGAATGATGAAACATAGGGTGTTATGAGAGGTAGGATGATAAAACACAGGGATTTATGAGAGGAAGAATGATGAAACACAGGGTGTTATGAGAGGAAGAATGATGAAACACAGGGTGTTATGAGAGGTAGGATGATGAAACACAGGGTGTTATGTGAGGAAGGAGCATGAAACACAGGGTTTTAGGAAAGGTAGAATGGCGAAACACAGAGTGTTATGAGAGGAAGGATGATAAAACACAATTTTTTTGAGAGGTAGGTTGATGAAACACAAGGTGTTATGAGAAGTATAGGATGATTAAACACAGGGTGTTATGAGGGGGAGGATGACGAAACACAGGGTGTTATGAGAGGAAGGATGACGAAATACAGGGTGTTATGAGAGGAAGGATAAAAAAACACAAATTTTTTTGAGAGGTGGGATGATGAAACACAGAGTGTTATGAGAGGATGGATGCTGAAACACAGGGATTTATGAGAGGAAGGTTGATGAAAAACAAAGTTTGTTATGAGAGGTAGGATGATGAAACACAGGGTGTTATGAGAGGTAGGATGATAACACACAGGTTGTTATGAGAAGAGGGATGATGAAACACAGGGCTTTATGAGAGGTAGGATGGCGAAACGCAGGGTGTTATGAGAGGAAGGATGGCAAAACACAGGGTGTTATGAGATGTAGAATGATGAAACACAGGGTGTTATGAGAGGAGGGATGATAAAACACAGGGTGTTATGAGAGGAAGGATGATGAAACACAGGGATTTATGAGAGGAAGAATGATGAAATATAGGGTGCTATGAGAGGTAGGATTAAACACAGGGTGCTATGAGAGGAAAGATGATGAAACACAGGGTGTTATGAGAGGTAGGATGATGAAACACAGGGTGATATGAGAGGTAGGATGATTAAACACAGGGATTTATGAGAGGAAGAATGATGAAACACAGGGTGCTATGAGAGGTAGGATGATTAAACACAGGGTGTTATGAGAAGAAGGATGATGAAACACAGGGCTTTATGAGAGGTAGGATGGCGAAACACAGGGTGTTATGAGAGGAAGGATGGCGAAACACAGGGTGTTATGAGATGTAGGATGATGAAACACAGGGTTTTATAAAAGGCAGGATGGCGAAACACAGCCGGTTCCAGAGATTTGGTGAAAAAGTGAACAATTCTGACTGTTCTAAAATAGTACTGTTAGGTACGAAACACTGTGCCATAAAAAACGTGAGATCGCTGCAGAAACTTGAAATAGAAGTACAGGAAAGTGAATTGACTTTTGATATGAGTGGCTGACAAAGAAGGGTTATGTACAACAGATATTCGTTTTGCTTTATAACCTAATTCTTATAACGGCTCAAATCGCGACAATAAAACGTTATAGGGTCTAGTAGTTTGAAGTTGAAGTTTGAAGTTTATTTTTTTGCCACCAGTAACTTATTTACAATGTGTATATTTGGAAAATAACTATAGAGAAGGAAAATACGTGACGAGGAAGCCCAAAAGAAACCATGGGGCTTATATAAATTGAACTTCCTCAACAAAGAATGAATTCATACCTAGATTTATTTAACTGTAATGGAGGAAAACTACGTATACAGACACACGTTACACATACAAGACACAGAAAATTTTTAGGAGAGAAGGAACAGTTTCAGTT
>JAOBRG010397456.1:0-10236 GCA_027574985.1 Umimayanthus nakama | reverse complement strand
CTGGTATAACACTAACTTTACCTGGTATAGCACCTACTTCAACTGGTATAACACTAATTTTACCTGGTATAGCACCTGCCTCAGCTGGTATAACACTTACTTTACCTGGTATAGCAACTACTTCAACTGGTATAACACTAACTTTACCTGGTATAGCACCTACTTCAACTGGTATAACACTAACTTTACCTGGCATAGCAACTACTTCAACTGGTATGACACTAACTTTACCTGGTATAGCACCTACTTCAACTGGTATGACACCTATTGGTGTAAAACCCACCTTAGCTGGTAAAACACTTGTTTAAAGTAGTGTAACCCCCATCTCAACTGGTCTAACCCTAAGTTAATAAATTGCTATATAAATTGCTATTTCGCTTGTGCAACACTTACCTCATTCGTGTACGCAAAGCTTTGTTTAGCAACCATCTGAGGAGGCTGCTGTAGGCAAAATAAAATATAGATGAGAACATTTTAAGTTTTCTGGAATGTTATATTCAGTTTTACATAAACATTACAGATTATTGATTTCATCTTCTGGAATATGTATGCAATCAAGATTTGAAGTTATACTTAAACATGTTATTGGTCACCGAAACACTCGTCTCACTCACCTGAAGCAGTGCTTGTGCTCCCTCCTCTGAAAACTGTGATGGACCCAAGGTTCTAGGAGAACCATGAGGAAGACCCGATTCTCTAGATTCCTGACCAAACACTGGCAACCCAGTCTGCGCTGAAGTTTCCGAGGGTAGAACGCCTGCTGTTGGAAGTCTGGAGGAACCGAAAACAGAAATGGTAGGAAAGCTTGATGAAGTTGTAAAGCTGCTAAATGTGGTCTGCTGTTCCTTTGCAAGAGGCTCGAGGCTTTCCTTTCCTCTATCTTCACCTTCCTCTAGGTGGTCCAGGATCTGACTGTGACTCAAATACTGACCATTGTCGTTGAAACTGAGAGATGGCACATGGTTGGGAGCAAGGGGAAGCGCAGAACCATACACAACCTGGATAGACAAAAGACAAAGCAAGTGCTCTAAATCATATAAGAGTGTGGTTTAACTAATAAACTTTCTTTTCTAGGAAGCTAAATGGTTATGGTATTTGTCCAGAGACCCAAAAACGGAAAACTCTTGATCCACCAAATCGCCTATGATCAATCGCTTCAACCGAGGTCGCAGTTGATTATTTTGTTCTTCACCTAGATTCCACACTAATTCCACCAGGAACACAGATCAGGATGATGCATGGTAGAAATAACACCTACAACTGAAACCAAAGCGACCTAGAACAGACCATCCAAACCAAACCCTTCTTCAAAAAACTAAGCTTGGTGTTTTGAGTATGTTTTAGGATTATTTTTTTGTTTAACGTGTATGTTAAAGATGGAAAAAGTTCGTTTTGAAGAAAGAAAAAGTTTATTTTGAAGGAATACGTTTATTTTAAAGGAGGAAAGGGTTCATTTTGAAGAAAGAAAAGGACCATATTTGAATTAGGAAAAGGTTCATTTTCAAGTTGGAAAAGATTAAATTTGAAGGAGGAAAAGGTTTATTTTAAGGAGGAAAGGTTCGTTATAAAGGGGGAAAAGTGTTTTTGGTGGAGGAAAACGTTCATTTTGAAAGAGCTATAGCTTCATTCGAAGGAGGAAAGGTTATTTTGACAGAGGAAAAGGTTCTTTTTGAAGGAAAAAAGGTTCATTTTGGAAGAAAGGTTATTTTTGGAGGAGAGAAAGATTCCTTTTTGGAAGAGGAAGATTTCATTTTTGAGGTTCATCTGGCAGCAATCAGAAACTTTTTCATTAAGCAAAAAACACAAACCGAAAACCAATATCATTGGTAATTGGGGATACCTCGCCTACGGAGCACTTTCTTTTGGACTCAATGAGCTTCGTTGCAATCTTAGGAGGAAGTTTATCTTCTGGCTCAATAAATGTCGCTTTTGATAAGTTAACAAACTGCTCATCAGCATCCAGTGCATAAAATGTGCAGTGTTCCACCGCCTCCTGCTCAGATTCAAACCCCAGCAGCTCGACAAGATCCTTCAGAGGAAATGGGGTGGTTCTGTTTGGTATACTGAGAGAGTAGTTTATGGTTCGAAGGGCTGTGCTTCGGACCTGTAACAAAGAAAAATGAAGTGTTTCACAATTAAAATCAAATTGTGCATTCAAGTATAATTATTTCATTTAATAATCTTGTTAATGAGACGTTCTATTATCACAAGTCGTCTTTAGTATGCCTCCTTTCCTTTATCCACAAAGCAAACAGCAAGGTTTCATAGAATGTACAAAACATTGTGGTAAAGAACAGTGAGATTCGACAGAGCAGTACCGTATAATCACACTTAAAGCCCTGGGGTTATAAAATTTCATAAGGGGCTTTGGGCAGGCTTATTAACGGGTGATTCCATCCGGGCGGGCTTATGAGTGGAAAAATATATCTGTTGGTAAATGAATGGGCTTATATCCGGGGGGGGCTTAAAACCGGGGGACTTTAAAGTTGGACTTTACGGTAGTTTCATTTTTTAGTCTGTTGACATCATTTACCGAGGACTTCAGGGCAAAGTCTCACCTGGGTAAAGTAGCGATGGAGAATACAACTGTTTAAATAGGTTGCAGACCTGCAAAATATGAGTACAATACATCTTTTGAATATCGACTGTTTTACCCTGAGAAATAATAAAAATAAGATAAAATGCACAAAATGAAGAAACAAGAAAACTTTTAACATCAAGTTGGCCAAAAGACAAAATATTTAACTTATTAAAGGCTAAGCAAAAACTATTAGTTGAGTTGTAAGACTATCAAAACCAAACATTTTCGACACGTTGGTCATCTTCAGGGTGTGTCTAGCTGTGTTTAGCCTTGCACATTTGTCATACATTAGCTGTTAAGGAAAAGATATATGAAGTGTGCCAGAAGCTTTTTGTTTTAGGCTGGCATTGCTGAGGCGATGAACAACGCCTCCAGAATCTTTCTTTTTTATAACAGTGGGTACTAGTAACAATTTGCAACGTGAACAAGCGTTTTCGGAATTCTTTTAAATACTTCGCTGGGTTTGAGGTGTCATATTTTCATGCTTCTTGCTAAAATAATACAAAGCCGAAAATTGTGAAATAAGAAATACTAATAAAAATAATAATAATAATAATGATAATAATAACAATAATAATAGTAATAATAATAATAACAAATCTTTATCGAGGAGGCCTACGTCACAGATAAGTGGTTTACAGAGGGGTCCTCAGAAGCAGAATAAACTTCAGATCCCAGAAAGTCCTTTTACTAAGACCACGTGAACCCTCGTGTTCTGTTAGATAGAACAATAAAGAAATAACTACCCACCTCACTAGTTTGAAGAACTTTGCATAGTTGTTTTCATTCAGCGAGTGAAAAACGTCCAGTGCAAACTTGACCTCTGTTGACCTTTGGACTTCTTCTCGAAGCTGCATCACTTGCCTTTTGATTCAACACAACCAAATGAACATGCGTTACTCCACTGAATTGTCACCACTTAACCTATAACTTAACTACAATTTCGAAGTTACAATTTCTATACATTCAAAACCCAGAGCAACACATCCTCAAACAAGAATTTTTGTTAAAACATTATTAGTGTGGAAGATACGAGTCTTAATAGAGGGTTTTAAAACTCGTTTTATCTCAAGTTACTAATTAAGAAAAGGCTGTGTAAAAAAAGACGTTTAAGATGCTGATAATTGTATGACCTTGTGAATAGTCCTGTTTCTGACAAGAATAAAGCAGCATATAGATTCTCAGAGACTGACTCGTCTACCGACAACGAGTCTTTTTCCAAAAAACTCCATTTATTCTACTACAGATTCTTAGTGCAAGGAAACAATTAAAGGACGCAACTTCCTGGTCTACTCTTAAAACAGAGTACCACCGGGCTTTTCTTCCGGCTTTCTCCACATTATCTGGGGAAACTTCGTTTTTCTCCCCCTCTGGAGGTGCTGCAAATCAGGATAAACCAGTTTAACTGGGAGTTAGAATTATGGATTAGAAGGAGAATACCCCCTAAATCTAATCACTCATACCTGCAGTGTTGTAATGTGTCTTCGATCCTTTTATGCCTTTGTGCTACTCGAACACAAACACATGTTCTACTGAGGTCAATCAATTTAAACTAACCTTAATGTATCTCCCTCATTCAGGTTTAGCAATACATCATACGCTCTGAATTCTGCTTCACTGAGGCAAACAATTCCCTGAAAATGATGAAAAACTTCTTATAACACAACGTAGACAACAGAACTTGCTCTAAGGCTTAACTGCTGCTAACACCTCAGATATAAAAAGATAAAACTACCATGATTTATTGCGCTATCACAACTAAGTCTTAATAGGAATCGCTGTCATTTGATAATACGCGAACTTCTGATAGTTCTCACAGGTTTTTTTTCATTTCTTGTGAAGGTTCAAGTAACAGAAAATGCTGCCGGTATCATTTTCGAACCATAGTTTACCAGGGAATAGATCGACTTGGATTTATAGTTCGCAAAGTATACCGGGAAGAAAAGTCTTACAGTATCTGCTCATAAAACGAACTACTTAAACCAGTCACACTTTCACCGAACCATCTTCCTCCGAAACAATCTGCCATCTTTTTACACGAATTTTGTTTCATTTTAAATTCGCCTATTTTACAGTAGTGCTTTTACACGTAAAGGGAGAACTAGATTGTGAGCAGACCCTATTTTTTCTCTTGAGTTCGTCGTGCCGCAGAAAGACATCGCGAACGCCGGCGCGCGGAAATCTAGGTGAGGAAAAACTCAGTTTTATTGTTTCTCGCAGTCTAAGGGAGAATATCAAATGTCACGTAAGTCCTGCTTTCCCTCTCTGTCACATCTACTTTACTGTTTCGTGCTTTATTAGTCCTATATACTTTATTGTTTCAAAACCTTTTGTTGTGACGAAGAATAATCTCTGTAAGTATTACGACAGGTAAAAGTCAGGACTTCAGCCATTTACCTTCTCCTTGTACAAGTCATCGTAAAACTGCTTCAGGGTTTGAAGACACTTCGTCATGTTTTCGTTGTTGATCTTTGGGTCAAACGCACTCATTTCCTGCTCACACAAGGCATGTGAACAGAAGATGTGAAACCTGAGGAATGGTGACAGTTGTCAGTGTACACAGGAAGGCACTGCTTTCAAGACTTCTTTCAAGTAGACTGAATTGTTTCATAAAAACATCTTTATTCAATCCATGATAAATGTAAAAAAACTTGTTAAAATTTTATGGCATACAAGCTAAAAGTTGAAATATAAATGAGTAAGTTTACAGCAATAAAGTATGTTTAAAGATACTTCTGGTAAAACAGTTTGTTTTAAAACGTTCTGTTACCATCCTTGGTCAATGAGCCAAAAGTATCTTGCTAGATTTTACCATCTTAGTACACACCACAACAGCACCGCTGGAATATTTTATGGCTTCCCCTTTGAGCAAATACCCAAGGTGCTTTCAAGGAATTTTTGGCAAAAGTTCTAAATTCTCAGGTTTTTTCAAGGGCCTTTGAAACATACAGAATAAAATTCGAAGAGTTTTCAAGGAGTTGTGCCAAAAGTTCTAATCTTTAACTTAAACAGTATTTCAAGCACCCCTTGAAATATTATTTAAGTTCAAACTTGTAGTTTCCAAAAGTTCTAAACTTTAATATCTTTTTAAAGGCCTTTGAAACATGAAATTAAATACAGGTAGTCTTGCCAGAAGTTCCAAACTCCAATTTTCCAAGCGCACTTGTAACATACACCAAATTCAAGGAGATATCAATGAGTTTTACCTAAAATCCTGAGCTCTAATGTCTTTTCATGAGTCTTGTTCAAAACATAAATTGAATTTATGGAGTTATCAAGGCGTTTTGCCAAAGTTACTTATTTCATAGAACCCTTAAACATCCTTAGAAATTAAACTTATAATTAAGAAGTTTTAAGGAGTTCAATGCGTGAATCCACTTTCTTGGTTAACACTATAACAAACTCATTCATACAAAATCTTAACTTACCTTGTCGTTTTTTCTACCAAGTCAACACACCCAGGGTCACACAGGTGCTGCTGTGTAATATCCTGCAAGTTGTCAAACAGTGTTATAAACAACAAAACAACAACAAGTACACAATGTTTATTAACAATCGAGAGTTAAACATAGGAGGATTTTCAATTTGTTTGTGAGTGTTGGGACTCCAGAAGTAGAATTAATTGTTCGAGGACGGAGCCCCACTCTTGCTTGAGTACAATGGAACACAGTTGATGTGGTCAAAAACATAGATACAAAACAAGGAACAAAATAAAAACTAAGAAGGATACTTGAGTTGATTTGTCACGCACAGTAGTGAACAACTTGGTATAAACGCCAAAAACTCTTACAGATGAAAACAGGTATCTATGGTAGCAAAAATGAGTGAAACAATTATAGCGTGTAATACCGAACACTTTTCTTACCTTTTTAACAGAATAAAAGATACCAGTTTAAAGGAAAGTAAGCTCGTAAACCAAGGTAGAGACTGAGCTAACTGCTTGGGAAAGGCAAAAGCCACTGGGGGGATAAATTACATGTACTGGCTTTAAGAGAAACAAGCGTATTGACGAATGTTTGAGCAGACAAGTTTTGATTATAATGAACGCTATGACCTATACGTAAAACGTCTTGAAACAAAATAATATTGTATGCATGCACCTTTCGTATTCCCCTGGTTCTGTTCCAGACGAAATCAAACCATTCGGCCCATCGACCACCGCTGGCATCCATGATATTTGTTACCAGGTAGTCCATAGTCATTTTCAGCACAGAAACTGGTCGCAGTTCATGGGGGAGGGGCTCCAACTGTCAATCAGAAAGAGGTGTGTCAGACAAGATTGCGCCAGTTGTTCCACTACAGTCATTAGATAAGTGTTTAAGATTGTTACTGGATATAAGCATAAACAAACTCGGTGTTCCTGGTAATTCAGACAGTCTGGCTGGTTACATGTAGCCATCTCTAGCTCCCTTTCGCTGAGTGTGTTACAGAGTTTGTATAAGCTAATACATTAACTCCCTTCGATATCGGTTGTCAGTTGTTTTTGAGTATTCTGCCACTATTCGTCTTGATTTCAGAGAATAACTTTTGGTTTTCCCCTTAACAAGCAGCACATAGATAAAGTGCAAACTAAAGACTTTTTTTCTAGTTTGCTTGACGAGATTAAATGAAAATCACTTTAAGATATTATTTGGACTTTGATTAACAGTTCCAATCATACTCTGCAGTCCTTATACCACAAACTTCATTACATATTGATGCAAGCTTCAACAGAACTTATAACGATACACAATGCTTTATAGTGTACTCCCTAATCAGCACACGCTCTAATTGAAGAGAGGATCAACTAGAGAATAAATAACTACAATTAAAGTTTAAAATAACATAAATCATAAAAAACACTTTAAGTTAAATAACATAATTTACATTAAAGGCTAGTCGAATGATGCTAGAGAGGAACATTCAAAGGCTTGGATATTTGGAGGATTTGGTAGACAGATGTGGTACCATGTTACAATTTGTCCACGGAAGAAAGAGTGCACAAAAGTATTGTTTTTGCAATGCTGTTGCTGCTGAAGTTAAAGTTTAGAGAACCCTCGAAGATATAGAATCTGCTGGTGGTAGAGAAAAGTGACAACAATAAGTTTCCGGTTGGTTTCATAGAACATAATGGCTTGAGATAGCAGCCTGCAGTTTTCAAGAGAGTCCCACTTCAGCTTCCCAAACATAGAGGAGATATGACTGTGTGGCATAGTTGTTGAATGTAAATCTGCTCTGCGCTAAACAGTTTTGTTGCAGTTCAGTTTTTTTCCGTTTCTAAGTTTCAAAATATTTTTCAAAAGTTTCATTTTAGTTTACATTAACCAACCAAAGACATTCCCAAGAGTAGACAAGGAGCATAAAAACACGATTCTGTAAATCGCACCTTATCTGCGGCAGAACCACTGTATTCTTTCACGGCTTTGGTATGGTCCGCCTGTGGATTCACCTCCTGAAGATGGGCAACCGATTTGTTAGCGTACAGTATAATTGCACAACTCCGAGTTCAACCAAATTCAAACCAAACCAAATTTTGTATAGGAAACACCACCGTCCTACAAGAACAGATGGTGTTTTCACTAATTCTTCAAACACTTAAATGGTGTTTGTTAATATTACTTCGGCTACATAAAGTACCAAATGTTCAAAACTCCGATAAATTCCGAATATTTTGAATTTTAAAGAACTAGAAAAAAATTCCGAACGATTTTGGAAGATTTTCTAAAGATTTTCCAGCAGTACCCGCAAAAAATTCCAGCAAATTACAGAAAACGGTGGACACTGCTTTCAAAATGAGGGTACACGAATATCCTGGGGTACTATTATTGATCTGCCTGTAACAATCAAACCAACATACAACTGGGTACAACCCAATGGAACTTGACCTACCAATGAACCATCGGTTCCTGGGACAATCTCAAATATGCTTAGCCTTCGACGGTCTTCTCTCATGTATCGCTCCTGTGATCAAACCTTATTCAGTACATTAATTACGAATTACATCCAATTGTACTGTACATGTACTACATGATTCTATACCACAAACCAAGTTCTGCAAGTGAACAAAGTTTCAAATCAAAACAGCGATGCAAATGAACTTTCCCATACAAAAAGCTTCTTTCTCTTCCCTGGTTTGCAATTTTATGTGTAAACTAATCGTTCGAAAAGTAATTCTCACATACCATTGGGAGACAATGCCAAGCAACACAATCGCTTGACCTTTATTAACAACAATTAACTCTGCGTAGTTACAAGAACCAGCGTCATGACATTCACCCGTAAACACGACAATATAAACTTCTTACTAACCGAGAGCGAGGTCCGTACAGCAAGCTATGGACCGATTTTTTCTTTCTTTTTACGGCACAGGCGCGAGAAAAGGAAAGGAGAAACGAGGATCCATAACTTGACGTACGGACCTAGAAAACGAGGCTAATGAGATGTTTATTATATGGCTTTGTTGATCATTCCGGTTTTGAAGAGGTGACCGAAAGCTTGAAGACCGTACGGCTTCTTACGGACTTGGAATTGACCAATCACAGCACGCGAAATCAGTCAGCCATACAATAAGTAACAATAGCAACTCTGTGCAGTTCTTACCCACGGAACAGGGGTGGTGGGGCGGGTCAGACAAACTGCTCTCATCAAGAAAAAACGTAACTTATCAACACACAAAGGGTAAAACTCTTTGCTACCAAATTATGCATATGTATTCATTCTATGAATGAGTTTTGATAAATACGGGACAGTACAGTGTACGACGCGACGTAAACAAATAAATTCCTTTTGAGTAAAAAAAAACCAAAAAACTTATCAACACACGTCACACTTCATGTCCGTAAACTAGAAGCAAGTCTCCCTGAGGTGGTGGGAAAACATGTCCGCAGAAAAACACCTAAGTTAGATTACAAAACATAAATATGCATCGCTTTTTAATAGAACTGATGTCTTTAGATGTTTCCAAGTATTATACGTCAGTAAATTTACATTGAGAAAAGGAGCAAGCCACAGAATATAAACATAGGCCAGACTACCAACGTATGAACTGAAAGATAGTCAAATGAGGTGCCTATCTACTGTTTTACATGTATGACCAAACTTCTACATAAAAAGTATTAAAGGATTCTCGAGCTAAGGAACAATCTTGCTCCCAAGTTAAGTACTGGTCCTTGTTCAGCACGCACCTATCAAATCATGATCGAGCACAGGAAATTGGGAGAGCACGAGAAAAGCAATACAGCGAGGTTGGATAGGGTGAAGCTGAGAGCTCCCCCAACTTCTTGATCGCTCTCCACTGGGGAGTGGACTGTGAGCATCCTACCTTTTCGGGACACATGTCCCTACACGTTCCTTTAGTGGCCTCAGCAGTGGCCAAGTCGGAGCTCTTCGTGATTCCTGGTGAGTGGTAAATTACATGTAGGTAAAAAGACATTGAGTAGCTTGAATTCATGTATAAATTACACTTTGTAAGTATTCTTGTGACAATCATTAAGGTCAAACCACAAATAATTGGAGACTACTTTTGAAAAAAACTGTTTTATCTAAGTGGGCGAGTACGCTGAACAAATGGGTTTGATCAACAAAAGTTGATATGGTATTTTTTTCGCCTGTGGGATATAGAGTTTAGCTGACGTTTCGAGCGTTAGCCCTTCGTCGGAGCAGACTGAGGGATTTCG
>JAOBRG010397444.1:0-18649 GCA_027574985.1 Umimayanthus nakama | reverse complement strand
ATACGTCACTAAAACGACGATCAGCTTAATGAGTACTTCTACTAACAGTTAAATCATATTTGAACTTACTTCCACTCACAATTTCGTCGCAAATATTCCCTACTGTTAACACACTCCTCTCTTCCAAACAGCTCCTCACAGACGGTCTGACGCTCACTTTGTCATGTCGCACGCATGGTTAAAGATTGTCTACTGCTGACCAATCTACTAGCGTTTTCACAAAATTATCTACAGTCATCCCTTCAGCCCGTCGTCACCCAGTCCAAAAATTGAGTTTAAAATTGACCTGGCTATTTCAGTTGTGCCCAAGCCCATTCGGCCACTTTGATCACACTTTAGTGAAAAAAGGGAAGCTTGTTACAAAATGTAGAAGTCGTTTTCAAAATCCATTTTTCTTATTACGAAAGGCTGTAGAACATCGTGTCTGAAGACAAGCTGCAAGTTTACCACAAAATCCGTATTAATAATGGCTTATACAAAAACGCCGCAGCAAAAACCCGGAGGGTTGCGTAGCAACAAAACAATGGTAAACAGTTTCACTTTTGCAGGCACAGAATATACGGACGGCAAAATTGATGTCAAGGAGGGGATATACTTTGGATTGGACGCCAGCTCTGACCACCCGGATGTGGTAGCAGGGCTGCCAATGGTTGGAGCCAATCAATATCCGGATGAAGACGATGTACCGGGTTTTACTGCAACTGTGAAAAGTTATATGGAGTACATGACCGGTATTGGGTAGGTTTTCTGCATGCAGGTCGATTGGGCATCACGGAAACTAAGGACTGTAAATGTTCTCGTAGTTTTTGGTTTTTTGAACAAATATTCGAATAATGATTCAAGACTTTTGACACTTTTTATAAGTAGTTTGCCATAATGTTGAAAATGTAATTATCGGCCTTCTGTATTAAATACGAAAAAAGAGATTTTTTAACCAGAAGACGGAAATTTGAATTTATTGTATTCAAACTTTGCAAAAGGGTGGTTTTTAGTAACAAATAATCATTTTGGCGGAACACCAAACAATAACGGGATTCACCACTTATTGCATTTAAATGGCAGAAACAACACGAACGACTTTATGCAAGTTACACACCCTTAGGCCAGTCCCAGAAGCTCCAAAAAAGTCCCAGTTTACACGTGATAACTGTGTTTTGAACATGTTTTTGCTATTTTTTGTCACTAAAGGCATGTCTTGATGAGTGCCATTGCTAAAGGCCTGGGACTACCAGAGGATTTTTTTGCTGCAGAGATATTCAATCCTCCTTCTTACCAGTTTGCCTTGTGGCACTACCCTCCCCACCCTGGATGTACAGATGAAGGCCCCTGGGGAGTGGGGCCGCACACAGATTATGGAGTACTGACGCTTCTCCTGCAAGATGAAGTTGGCGGGCTTCAGTGGCAGACAAAAAACGGGAAATGGATTGATGTCGAGCCAATACCAGGTGAATACATATCTTGTTATTAATAGGTATTGAATCCCCACCTCTTCCCCCTCGCCTAGTTCAAAATAGATGCGAGCACCAACTTTCCGACTTTCCGACTTTAAAATTTGCGAAATGAAATGAAAAGGGTGCTCGCGCATACTCTTTAAGGGGTGGGGGGAGGGGTTACAGGTGAAAAAGAAGATTTAAAAAGGGAAAAAGTTATTTGAACGAACCAACACTGTTCCTTGAGAGAACAAGGGGCACTCCTCCGAGACGTTCATTCATTCAACACTAACTCCAAAAGGTAATGTTAAACCTACTTTAATTCCAAATATAAAACTAAAACTTTCTTAAAAATTAACAGTTTGCCCCCAATCTCTTTACCTTCTAAAATATCTCAGCAAAAAAATTCTAAAAAAAAAAAAGTGAATCCTTACCAGCTACGGTACTGTGTTGCTATGATTTGAAATTTTTATCCTTTTTATTGAAACTTGAAGGGGCATCGAGGAGTCACATAAACTTCTTTTTGAACAAGTTTCCAGGCTTTGAAAAAGTGAATACAAGAAATAGCAGTAGGAAAGCTAATTCCAAGCTACAAGTTAAATGCCGCATTTGATTTCAAATGGCATGTTGTTACAATCGTAGCAAGCTACGCAAACGGTAGCAAGACTAGGTTACCGAGCTCCAAGATATTATTTGTGTGACCTTAAACCGTTCTTCTAAATTTTTGCCTAGTAAACAAAAACACTTGTACAACTTAGCGAATTACATCATATCACAACATGTAGCAACAATGGATGTGAGTCATCAAAATATATTCTGTTGAAATAGTCCACACTTGATTGTGAAAAAGGAAACAGGCCTTAAGTTAAATTTTTTTGTTTTTCACCAGGCACTTTTGTGGTGAACATTGGGGACACAATCGAGGCCTGGACCCAAGGGCTTTACCGCGCAACGATGCATCGCGTCAAAAATTCGCCTGGGAAGGATCGCTACTCGGCCCCATTCTTCTTTCAACCAAACGGTAACTGCACGATCACGCCGCTGGATCTTCCTGAAGATATCATCGCAGGCGTCAAAGGGGAGCCTCCTAAACTCATGACGGAGTTGCCGATTCGCTTTGGGGAATATGTAAAGGCGAAGTTTGTTAAATCGTATGGAACTATGAAAGACCAACTTTAAAATTAAGTACTGAATAATTCCATTTCATTTCAATGTTAGGTCCAGAAAAAAATATCACGGTTTGGACTTAAAAAAATTAAAATGCTTCCAAAATACTTCTTTTCAGAGCCCACAACTAAATGCTTAAACTGAATAAACAAAAGTCATCAAAATGAACCAGTGCTATTAAAAAAAACCAGACACAGAAAGTATTCCCGCCGGGGGGAGGAGAGTTGGGGTGGATGATCGTTGGAACGTTTCTGAATGATGCCCCTAACCCTAAGAAGTTGAAATATGGGCGTGCGGGCTAAGGTTGATTTCAAACCCTAAGAGGTACCATCCAAAAGCTTTGTTTGATTTTATAGTTTGTGAAATAACAACTATACTAGTGTGTCCGAGTACTGTAATTAGAGCTACATCACGTGAACCGCCGATACGCGATTTACAATACATGTATGTATCTGTTTGTATGATACTGAGGAAGCCCTAAAAGTACCCCACTGTACGCAAAATTCAACATATTTTCTTGGCACCCTCAGCGGTAAAATAATCCTTGAGTTTTTACCCCTAGCGGTACGACGAGCCTTGCACTCGATCCTATGTAGCCGCCTTTTTTTTGTGTCGCATAAGTCTTCGTACCTGACGTAGTTTCTTGTGTAGGCTCACGTATGTGACGTAGTTTGTCGCAGAAGCTTACATGTGTGATGTAATTTGTCACAGCAGCTCATGTTTGTGATGTAGTTTTTCGCATAAGACACGCATGTGACGCAGTTTAATTAGCTTAGTTTGACATTTACGTCAAGATCTAGACTGGTTTCGGCAACGTCACAGTCACTAGCTATTCACAGTAGCTAAAGAGTATCACTTAGAATATGGAGATACGCACAGAAACTCCCCATAGCATTACTAGAGATAACCTAACATCCTCCGCTAAGGGTAAAATTATAGGTTAATGAAGGTGAAGGAGGCAACAGATACAAAACTGGGCTCTAAGAATACTGCAGCAAAAAATTTAAAAAACTGCAGCTAAAGTATCATTTAAATGTTGAAAGTAGTGAAACGATGAAAGTGTTGTTGTTCGTGCCCGATAGATTTACTTTAGAAGTTTCATTTTGAAAGTAATATCATCTGTGGATAGATTGTTGGACAACTTTTTCCTCGTGCAACATCAGTTCCCCTCAGATCCAAATCATATTCTAATGTATAATCTTGGTCTAAACAAACTGCATTAAATAAGACTTAAGACGCTGTGTTTTTTAGAGAAAGCGCTACTGCTCTGTTTATTCAGCGACAAGAGGCCTGTTTTACAATATTTGCTTGTAGCAGTGCAAGTTTCGAGGAAACAATAAAGCCGCCAAACTTTATTGCTTCCTTAGTTCATATATGTATTCACCTCAGATATTCCAGTTTGTGTTACCACATATTTTACATGTTTTCTTGCAATCGTTCTGTGCATAGTCTTGCTCCTTGGGATTCGAACTATTACAATTAATGAGTAGCATACAGGCCAAAGGTGAGGCGTCTTTACATGGATCTGAAAAGGGGAACAGGTAATTTAAAACATGGTTGAACATCATTTGAACTTTTTCTTCTAACTATCTTATTCGATCATATACCGGACTTGAATTGATTTCGGTCGATCTAATAACTTTACAATAGAGTAATACCAACAAAAGTGCTGACTAAGTAGTTGCAAGGAGTAACCTTGATTTACCTATTATGACAACTCATCTCATTTTTCTCTTAGTTTCAGCATCATTTGTTCTTAAGCTGCTGTTCTTATTTTAAAAAGTATTCATAAGAACGACAACAGTAAGAAATAGATGTAAATGTCCTAAAATATTCCAAACATACCTAACTTGTGATCATCAAGCAAAACAAACCGCAATGGAAGTTCGATTGATCTCAACAATTGGTGTCTTTCAACGCTCGATACAGTCGACTTTTAGGAAAATATTGGAGATTTTTTAAGAAAAGTAACTGACTTTACATTTATGATGCCAAATCTCAGCCCGGGTTGTTCTTAGCTTGTTCTTAATTTTGGCCAAATTTGACCCTCGTTTTTCTTGTGGAATTGTTTTTTTATAAAAATGCGTTTAATGGATTGTAAGTGTTTTTCGCAACTTAGCCGTCTCTGTGCAAGTCAGTCGTCTTCAGTTCCGCATCAGGGCAGAAAATAATCTTTTTCAAAAAAAGTTGAGATTTTGAGCGAAAATGAGATTAACATAGGGCAAGCAAGACTTCTTGTTTGTTCGTTCAGTTAGATTAACTTTGCATTTTTATCGTTATTTCTCATTGTTTAATATTTAGAGTCTTTTAAAATAATTATCATACTTCAGTTAAAATAGATATTCTTAATACTGTAATTTAATTTTAAGACCATCTTGGATGAGCTTCATTTGAATATGCATGTTTTACGTAAAGGTCAATCGTATAAACCAGATGGTAAGATACCAGCAACAAAACCCAAATGTACTGAAAATGAGTCCATGACATGAGCTACTCGATTTCGTTTTAGGTAAAGATTTAGAGCATGCTTTTATAGATTAGAACTTTACTCACAAACAACAAATATTGTACAAGCTCATAGTCATTAAGTTTGTCTTGTTAATACGCGTGAATTTCCCCTCTTTAACCATTTATGACCAATAGCTTATCATTCGTGAATCATAAGGTCAAGAAAAATACGAATACGCGGCGATGCCATGGATGAAATATTAAGCCAAATATCACATATTCGTTTTGTCCGGGTATACTTTTCCTTATCAGTTTCTCACTGGAAAAGCAACAAGGCGAATATTTTTTAATATATTAACTGTATAGTATATTAAGTAATTTACAAGTTATTGGCAGAATTCAAAAATTGGGATCCTTTTTCCCGAAGCGGATATAGTTTTGATCTTATGTTAGAAGTTCTCACTTTTATCGCGAGAGACAGCAGCTTTGAAAAGCAAACATCTGCTGTGATTCCTTTTCAAACTAAACTGACAAACAACCGTTACCAGGCGCCTGGCTGTACACCGAAACGTTATCAGTGTAAACCATATCGTAATGTGGTTCCCGATCTTTTTTTTTGAAGTCTTTTATTTGTTCTTCGCACTTATGATTGAAATCGAAGCTTTAATATTTGAGTTGCCGAATTTTTTGCCTCTTGTGATTTACATGTGATAAGTTGTACAGCATTCACTAAACCTTATAATGATAGTTTCGTTACCAAACAGTAAAATCAAATTTTACTTTTTTATTACTTAAGTTTGAAAAAAGAAGAAAGAGCGCATTCATCACCTTCTTTATTTTAAAAAAAATCTGATGTATATGGTCCTGCTGTTTCTTAACTTACCGTCTTCAGCTTGCAGCTTAGGATTGTCATTAGTGGACATTAAACCAGCACAAACAACAGGGAGTAGTAATCCTAAAACTCCTGTGGCAAGAACAACTTTTAACGACATCGTCATTTCGATTTCTGATCACAACTGAGCTGAACAGCTTGGGGCGATGGTGATCTGCGGTAACTGCTTGAGGGCACTGCCGGCGCTTCAAGAAATGAGGATGGATGGGCGACGGTTTTAAATATACTTGTTTAATGATTGCGGCATTTACACCTACGAACAGGAAAGATAATTATGTGCGGCCAATGAGAAGTATCGCCTCTTCTCCAGCATTTATAGATTTGATGGCTTAGTCTTTTCTCAATAAGCAAAACAAAAGCATGTGACACTTTGTAAATGGCAGCTGCTCACCGCTGACTACATGTAATACACTTCTTACCATTTTTTTTCAACAAAGTGTGAGAAGGCAAATGCAACGAAATCATGGTGCTTTTTGAAAAAAGGGTTTGCGTATTTTGCTTAAAAGGAGATATTAAAGAAGAGAGAACATAAAACTCGAATTCGATGTTTAAAAGCAGTTTCATCCCAAATTCCGAATAAGCACGCAAGGTTGAAACAAATATCGATTATGTTTGTTAAACAACTTTTTTAATATGCTTTTTAAACATTACCGATTAGTAATGATTCGACATAACTGGTTTTATTGACATATTTTGTTCTCTTAATATTATTTTTAATTTACAAAGTTCCACTCCATATTAAAGCATCGTCATCGAATCTGAACAAGTCTACTTTAGATTTACTCCCTTAACTTCGTGAGGAAGTAAACGCCTTTCACGAAAAACTTTTTGAGAAATGCTTTCACGGATTGCTTCTACTTTTTATAAGATCGTAACAGTTGTTTTAAAGATTTCAGCCTCGAATATTCATAAATTTTTCTCAATTATTTTTAGGGTTGGGTACACACGTAAACTATTGTTTTTCATTCATATTAGCCAACCAAAATGAAAATAAACAATTTGCCTAGTAACTGCGGTTTAACTGTTGAATAGCAACCCCGGTCCAGTACCGCCAATTTTTATTGTTAACAAAATAAAAAAACGCATTCAGGGTAGCCATCTGGCGATGCACTCACGAACATTAGGTCGATTGTTTTACAGTTGCCTCCACTGAATACAGTTTGTAAAACTAATGCTTCTTATACGAACCATCAGCCTCAGCATGTTTTTAAATTTGGGGATATTTTTCAGTCCAGTAATGTTCTATAAAAAGCAAAAAAAGTGCTCTCGTAGTAAGAAAATTAGTGTCATTGAATTAAGACTGATTTTGAAGCAGTTAAATGAATTAATTTTCGCTAATACATGTAAGTTAAGTTAATTGAAGCAGTTAAATGTCTTGGTTTTCGTTTCACGGCCAAAGACATGATCTGTCCACTTCAGATTTACATAACTTTGCAAGAAAACAAACGCTTTCTTTTAAGTATCTAAATACTTATTACATATTAAGCCATTATGGTTTGATAGATCTTTTCCGATCGAATGAAAAGAGATAAGAAAATGACAACAGAGAAGACTCCACTGGATCCGAAGCAGAAAACCTTCCTGTTCTGCCATGGTTGTTCATCACAAAAGAGAGATAAAAAAGATCAGTTTATTAATTTGATGATTGCGTTCGAAAATTGTGAAGCGCCTCTCAGATAAAAGCAGTCAGGGCCACTGACGTTTGTTGATAACCCTATGATAAGTTTTGTTTATTCTTTGTTATAGTTTGGGTTGTGTCATGAACCCACGCGTACGACTAAACGTACGCAAGCGGAAATTGTTTGCTTTGCAGACGAGGGATTTCGAAAAAAAAAGCTGCTTCTACGTTCTTAATGCTTTTCACGCCACAACCCTTTTCAAAATAGTTGTATAGATTGTGTACGATAGGCAAATAGAGTTTACAACAGACAAATATATCTTTGCCAATCAGGGCCGCAACTCCAACAAATGTGAGTGTGTTTTCTGTCTGAAAATAGCGCAGTAGCAATGACCTATCCCTTTTACATCTATATCTACATCTACATAGATTACCCGCAATATCCCTGCATAAGTCGTGAGGCCTGATTTGGTTTGTAAATACTTCCTGCATGTCAGCTGATATCGAGGGAGTACGGATTGTTTTTAGAAAGTCTGAAATTAAAGTGCAAATATAAAATCCAATCGCAAAAGAAACCATTTTTGGCAACCCTGTGAAACATGAACAGCTCGTAAGATCTATATAACTAGGAATAACTCGTCTTGTTTCAAGTGCAATCCATGAAAAACTGATTCAGAAAACATCAACAAAAGAATTTAGTTTCTTATAGTCATCTTCACGGCATGATTTGCGTTAAGACAGAGCTTGATTTGTAATCACGCACAACCAAAGCACAAATAACACCCCATTTAATTCAGTTCTGGCTTGATAGTTTAATTCATAATTCTCAAAAGGCGCGCAATATACATATCAGTTACTGGTTGATCAGTTAAACAATTTTTAATACGCTTTTTTGAGTTTTACCAATTGGTATTGATTTGACGTATTTGATTTTATTGACCTAAACCATTCCTTTAGTTTTCATTTTCCAAAGTTCAACTGCAGATTGTGGCGTCGTTATCAGATCTTAACAAGTCTACTTCAGACTTACTCAGCTAGCTTTGCGCGAAAACAAACGCTTTCTAAACACGGCTTGAGTGTTGTTTAAGGTTACCGTTCACGTTGGAACCGATGAAAGCTTCGAAATTTTGGTTTTCGCAGAATATAAATGCACATGAAATGAACTTCTAATAAAAAAACGTTTTTCAATACGTCTAATAGTTTGCGAGATACGACGTACGAATTTTTTTCCCGGAAGTAAAATTGTACTACGTGCAGTGTACTTTAGGACTGAATTGCTCGAGATATTTTTGGCTAAAACTACGAAAATGCAAGGGTCAATGCTCCCTCAACTTTTAATCTCACGCTGGCGTTTTTTGAAGTTCTGCTCCAATATTTTTTTTTACTCAAACAAGGCAGTTTTGTATGCTTTAAATGGGGAATTTTCTTCAAAAGCGAGCAGAAAATTAAAGACAGTTTCAATCAAAAATCGCCAGGACGGAATAAGAACGCAAATGGTACTAGAGCTGATAAACAAACTACAAAAGGTGTAAATTGAAGCTGACAGGCGCGTTGACGTCTAGAAGTGAAATGGTTAGTTTGAGTTATGGAACCAAAGCTAAACAGCTTTCTATTCTACAATAAATCTCCATTACAAAGAAGAGAAAAAAGATTAAGTTATCGTTTTGAGAAAAGAGAAGCTAGCCCGGCACGCTGACGTCTTTTGCAAACCTACAAAAAGTTTGTTTTTTAGTTATGGTTGTGTGGTGAACCCACGCATTTGACAAAACGTTACACAAGCGGAAATTACTTGCTTTGCAGGCGATGGATTTCAAAAACAAAAGCTGCGGTTATCTATATCTTGACATGAATCGTCTTAACTTAATGTTCTTGGCCAGGTAAACACAAAAAGATGATCAAAATTGGTTTAAAACGCATCGACGTGATCAAACGGAGTTTCGTTTGTGGATTAATATGCTCTGCTTGAAAGCTCATTGGATAAGTAACATAAAAATGCGATTTCTGAACAAAAAAGAAAACAACTGTTTCAACCAGAAAAGAACTCCTTTAAGAACAATATAAGAATATTTTGATGGCGCATTGAACCACAAAACTTTAAAGCAAACCCATTAGATACAGGGTGTAAAACGCTCCACCATTAACTGATTCACGTCGATATAAAGAAGGCAAGGAAATCCGGAATATTTTTAAGCCCTGTTTACAAAGCACAAACTAATGAACTTGGGTTCTACCCGATTTTGTTCACACTGAAAATTACTAAAAACGCGTGTAAACACAACCCTTGGGCGAGCCTGCCTAGTCTTACAAACACAAGCGAAGTTTTCATAACGCCGCAAAATTTGAGGGTCATCTTTTACTCTACCAACGAAACGGATCCCATTGGACAAAAGAATAACGAAGTAGCCCAAACCTTTTTGTTTAAGAACGCAAACCTAAACCAAGTATATTGTTAAGAAGTTTCAGTTGTTGTTACTGTTATTGCTCAACGACCAACGGAATACTTCGTTCTCAGAGTAGAGCCTTACTGAAACTTGATGCGCGAAAGCACGAGTGTGCATGTGCAGAATCGAAACTAACCCAGGTTCGACTCGGGTTAACACGACACTCCTCAACTAACCTGGGTCGAGCCCACCAATGGAGGTGGATTAGATTTAACCCAGGTTAGCAGTGTTAACACGGCAAAACTAACCCGGCCTAGTCTGTGTCGTGCAAACAGAGTTTCAAGTGCGTCACTGATCACACTTTGGGTTTCAATTGTCCTGTTAACCAATTGACGTCTTCAAAAAGAACAGAGCTGCGGCATATCATTAATCTTTATCAAGAAATGTCAAATTATAAAGCGATGTTTTTAGTCAGTAATGGCTTTTCATAAGCCAAACTCCGATTGTATTGACAAATGCTGAATACGTTTAAAGTTTAAATAACAAAGTCCGTTGTTTTAATAATATGTTTGTATTGCCGTGGGTGTAGCCTCTTCCGCCGGTACTGGGCTCAGTAAGACAGAACTTTGGCTTTGTTTGGCAACTATAGGCAAATAAGAGGCTAAAGTACATACCTTACACATGCATTGGTTCCTTATTTGCTTATAGTTGCCTACTAAAGCCAAAGTTTTACTCACTGTTTAAGTTGTCTTCACGATGCTAGGTTGGGTGTAAACCTTAAGTTTTGAGGTTTAGCTTTCCGCGAGAATAAACTATATACGATCAACAAAGGGTTGGTATGGTGTTTCTTCCCACGTATTAATGTTATGTTTAGGTTTAACACGAGTACCTGCACAGCACAAAGCGTACAATGATCTGAGGAAGTTGGCGAATCATGTCAGTAAAAGTAGGTGTAGAGGCCAGCTGACGTTTGAGTAGTCTGAAGAAAAGCTAAATCTGCGGAGGAACATTAACCTTACACCTTCTCGTTAGCACCTGCAAGGCACAAAGCGTACAAGATCTGAGAAGGAGGTGGGCGAAACATGGAAGAACGAAAAGTTTAGGTGTAAAGCTGACGTTTGAGCAGTCTGAAGGAAGGCCAACGCTGCAGAGGAACATTAATCTTACACCTTCTCGTTAGCACCTGCACGGCACAAAGCGTACAAGATCTGAGAAGGAGGTGGGCGAATCATGGAACGCTGGAAACTTTAACTTTACACTTTCTTGGTAACTTCATGACAACAAACAGAAAAAACATACCGTATAGGCAACCCTTACAACAACCTTTGTCACATGCACTTGTCCTTGTTAAGAACGCCAAGAACAGGCTGACGATGGGAATACGTAGAGAACTGTCCTTTTCATGCTGTATTTAGTGGAGATAATTTGTTGTTAAGATGTGAAATGCTCAATGCTTGTGCAACATCGCCTGATAGCTACTCCGAATGTCGAAATACAAAGACAACTAGTGAAAATTATGCTCCCTTCGGTACAAAAGGTATGTACCGCTATATTCAGTTAACATACGAGTATTGCCGAGTTTCTTGTAAATTGCTATCAAAATAAAACATTCTCTGGTCTTTCGAGAAACGCGTTTTGATTACACGAAAGTAAGCGTTTTATGTCCAAAGTTTGACTTTCCCACTTCCCACCAAGGTGTCTTTAACTACCAACACTCTCAAACTCGACTGGCTGCGGTTGTAATTGTAAACTTTTGTTCTTTAAAAATGTCGATAAATTAGAAAACTAAACCAAAGTATTCTTCCATGTTGGGTGTAAGTTTACTTTAAACCAAACTTTCCAGAAATTCCGTCATTTCGGCAGTCTTAGCTTTGCCCTAAGAAAACGTTCACTTGCCGTTTGCTCAATTTTGCGCTTTCTTATAGAATCTTTTACTGAAGCGTAATGGCCCAAGAAGTAGCTACACGCTTTTTTTTAAGAAGCAGTAAATTTTGGCCGATCCTCATTGTTCTTAACTTTTTAGGAACTTTCAGCCTCAATTGTTCTTATTACTCAAACGAACAACAACAGCAAGAAATCACTTCTAAAAGTTTGCAAATATACTTGACTTGTGAACATCAAGCCGAATACTGAATCGCAATGGAAATTCGATCGATCTCAACCTTTAGAGTATTTCACCATCCTATACAGTCGAGTTTCAGAAAATGATAGAACTTCATTAAGAAATGTAAACGTTTTGATTCCAAATCCCAGCATGATTTGTTATTACGTTGTTCTTAACTTTAAGCCAAACTTGTGCCTCGTTGTTCTTACAAAATTGTTCTTATGAAAAAAGCGTGTAGTAGTCTTAAGGTTTGATGGTGCATCAAGTCCATCCAGTGGTTTGAAAAAGGCTGGAGCGGGTTGTTTGTTCTTGTTCTGGTATGCTTGGACCACAACTGAAAAGTAGTTATGTAAGGGAACAAAAAAAATTTTTTTTATGGGGGGGGGGAGGGGGAACTGAAAACAGTTTTCAATAATTGAACAAGACGAGAAACTTGCACGCCAACGAGTTAGAGAGAGCATGGTTTGAAAAACAGAACAAAACTTTGCGCAGGTATCAAATAGAACGGCCCTAATTCACATCGCAATGAATAGAGGTAAACCTACTCCCAACCCCTCCCTTCTTAAAAAACCTATCTCGCTGCCAATATTTTGCCGGTATTCAGTTCCTCCAGAAGGATAGTCACGTAATCGAGTCTGGTCAATACTCATACCGATTATCTTACAGTAAAATTATTGTGTTGTTGAGCAATAACGCACAACATGCAAGGCGCCTTTTCTTGTTAACGTTTCCATTTGTATATGGCTGAAACTTAAATAGCAAAAAATAGTGGTGTGTGATAAGTACTTGGTGCACGTGCACTGTGCCCTTCCCTCACCCCAATAACTCGATAATTCGTTTCTCAAGCCCGATCCAAGTTGCTATTAATTACCATCGATCACCATAAAATAGCCCTCGTTTGCAATCAATTTGTAATCTATCAAGTTTTGACAATTTTCATAAAAAATAACCACAGGAGATGCCTGTGGATGAGGCTAATTATACTAATTAATTATCTTGTTAATCTTTGTAACACAATAGTTTCTCATGACTTTCAATTAAAAAATATAACTTTTTAAAGAATCAAATTTTAGTGAGAGCGCAGAGCAAGTCGCAACGTAACCGGATATTGCAACACCTGAAGAACCGTTCTTCCCAAGGCATTTCGAATTCTGCGCTCCATTCATTTGTCCCTAACTCAAGCGCCTCCACAGTTCTTTTTTGATCATGCGCAACATTCCCGCCACCTGTCCCCCCGAAAACGGAGATCCGCTGACCCACAACAGCCGAGTCTGCAAAGTACCTTGGCACGCGCATACTCGTTATCACCAGCCATTCATCGCGCAAGATGACGTACATTTCACATGTGTTGAGCGCCATGCGAACGTCACTCTCCCCTCCAAAAATATAAATTCTTCTCTCGTGCAGAGCTGCAGTGGCGCCCGCTCTTGGCTCGTGCATAGACGCCATGCTTGTCCAGGCCGCTGTATTTGGGTCGTATTTTTCCGCTGTTTCAAGGTACTGTCCGCTTGAAGCTTGTAGCCCTCCAATTGCATACAGGTAATGCTCGTCGGCAACCAAGCATGCAATCTGGCGACAGACACCCATTGAAGTGACAAGCTCCCAAAGGTCCCCCTCAGGGTCGTATCGCTGAACCACACTCCGGTTCCCTCTCGTTCCTCCAATTACGTAAACGAACCCTACACGACATAATAAGAAGCTGTTAAAACATTTAACAAAAAGATAGGTTGAGCCGCTCAACTTACAATTACGCCTTAACGATTGGCTGAAAACTATTGTCTCGTTTAAAGGTAGGAATTTAGGTTCTCTGGGGACAAAGTGACGGCAGACTTAGCTTAGTTAAGTTTAGTTTAGTATTCAGCTTACCGCATTTTAAACCGCTGTATATGCTTACGGGAGTGCTCAGCGGCCAAACCCTACTGGTTATCCCCTTACCAACGTGTTCTCTTACCGCAAATTACCTTCTTATTTTCCCACAACCAGCTCCCATCTGGCCCTGTAGCTCAGTTGGTAAAACAGATGATCTCATTGTGGTTGCAATTTTTTTTCTCTTTCTCCGTGTGGGCCCGTTTCCTTTCTAGGGCTCTCGCTCAGATATCATTTGGAATATTTATTAAAAAAACTTCAACTTACTACATTAAAAACCGCTATATTTGTGTTTTGTTTTGTTGATTTCGGCGAGAAAAGACAAAAAAATCGCATAATGTTCAACGGGGTCTTACAACATTTGAAAATTTTTAGTCAGTCCGAAGGCGATGGTGGTCTTCCTGGTTGTATTGGTTGAGAAAGTGTGCGCCTTTCTAACCTATTCATACATCAGTTTCAATAAGTACAACGTGTAAAACTGATGTTAGCTATGTGATTTAACTAACAGAAAACAAAAAAACCCGTCTAGGATACGGATGAAACTTGAAGGCAAAAGCATTCAATTGGTTGTTCTCATAAAAAACATTGTACCTTGTAGGGTTGCTACCCCGGGAAATATGACTTGTCTTTTCAACGGGGCCACTTCACACCACTTGTTTGTTTGGATGTCAAATTTTTCCACGGCCAAAGTGTCCTCTCCATCTCTTTCCCCTCCAATGACAAATACACTCCCGGCACAACAAGCGAGACCGTGCCAGTTGCGTTTGGTTGCCATGGGAGCAAGTGTGTACCACGTGTCAGTTGCAGGGAGGTAACAGCGTGTCGGAGATGAATGTCCGGGAGTCGTGGATTCATGCATACCTCCGCATGTCATCACCAGATCCAACTGAGGTTGAAGACACAACCTTGCCTCAATATCCTTAAGCACGGAATCAGTCGGTAAAACACCTGCTTGTTTAACAGCTTCTTGTACCATGTGCAAACAACAGACATTGTTCTTAATCAGCTCATGCTGCATTACATTTGTTTTCAAACAACCTATTGGTATCGTCTGCAGTCTTACGTCACGTAAAAGTTCACTCAAAAACTGCCGTCTTTCGCATCTGTTAAATTCAACCCACCTCACGACCGCCTCAAAAACTTCTTCTTCTTTGTTCACGATGATGTTATCACTCGATAACATGCAACTTAATTGATTCACATCGAGTTTCAAGAAACTCTCCGTTCTTGTAACCTCGACGAAATTGCTGTCGATAAATGTGCGGCTCGCAGATGCAAGACTGCCGCAGTTGTAGTCCTCGGCAAATGTGAAAATGTACAACGCGTTGGAAGTGTCGAGGTTTGCTTCTAGAAATTTGCAAGCTATGTTTTTGACTCGAGGAACAAGAAAATAGTCTGAAACCGCCACCAGATGTTCGACATTTTCTTGTGTGACCTTTAGCTTGCCTGTGTAGAAGTAAGTGAGCAGTTCTTCAAGCGCTCTACCCTGTATTCCTTCGAGATAAACTTGACTGTCGGCTTTTTCTTTCATATCAGTGGTAAAAAGCTTGTTGAAGTACGAACAAGACGCTGCCAAGATGATCCTGTGTGCGGAGAAAGCCTTCCCGTTAGCTAACAGCTTCACGTCACACAAACTTTCTTCCTCTCGTAATTCGTTCAGTTTTGCCATCATATCGGCACAATATTCAAAATGTTCCATCTCTGAATTGGGCGGAATTGCTGTTTTAAGTTTGTTCATCTTAGCGGCTGTCTAAACGGCTTTGCTTTACACAGTGATTTTTCGTTGCTCCTTTAGAAGAGATTCCAGCAATTTTGTCGCTCTTCTATGACGTGTTTTTGATGTTTGATTACTTACATTAATATTGGCGATCAAAAAGTGGCACTTGTGATTCTTATACAACTCATACCCAGGTCACAAGTTCTGCCCTCGCGATCGCACCTAGTTCTATGTGTGCAAGCTAGGAAAGAGCAGAAAAACGAAAAGTCCGACAACAAAAGCAATTAACTTGGCACTCGCTCATTGTAGTGCATTTGACAGAAAAGGAAAAAACTGCCAATCATGCATATGGGCACCAGCCAAAATGTTTAGAATTAGCTAGACTTTCACAAAGTCCTTCGACGATTTCCTCCGGTTTTGGTGCACCCGGTTCGGTTTACTTGGATTATTTCTTGTGCTTTTTCCCCCTTTTCAATTTCTTTTTGCTGCGAACGAGCAGCAACACTAATCGTGACGGGCTTCCTGTGGTCGGGCTACCTGTGGTCAAGACCAATTCAGTTTATTTTGATTTTTGTCCTGGCTCACTAAGGATGATTTTATGGCTACACAAGTGTGTTGGTCAGCCGTAACTAACATATAATTATGCGTAATTATGCGTCAAACTTGCATGCTCGGTGGGCTGAAAAGAGGAGTGCGTTTACAGTGCTAGTGGCGAATGCGAGTAGAGGTCAGTTCAAAGTGAAAGTCAAACGCTGATTTATTGTTAGTAGACGTTTTTATCAAGCCGATCGTCGTTTTAGCGACATAACTAGAGCAAAACAATGTGCTTTTATGAGTCTTTTAGCGCTGTTTAATCCGTGCAAACTCCTGCTGTGTTTCGCAATGGACGGCCGACACAGTCGATGAGATACTGATTGGTGATGCCATGTATGTGAAAGCCTTTGACGATGATACCATTCCCGATACAGAAACATTATCGCTGACATATTACCTGATCGAGTATATTGGCTAGCGTTGGCTGCAGATCGAGCCCAGACAAATTAACTGCCCACTGCTTCAACTCTACATGTATGTCATGTGTATCAGTTTAACCAAGTTTTCAAGGAGCTGATACTGTAAAAAGAAGATTTATGTTGATAAATTTAATTTGCTGGTGCTGAAAGGGTTAAACAATGGCTAGTTCACAGCAGATCAATTACAGCGCAAGCTCGCAGCACATATTTTCTATTAGAAACTTCTAGTATTATGCCTATATATCGTGCCATTACCAAAAGTATTAGCGAGTCGACTTGTGGCAATTCTAAGAAATAGCTGGGCCAAGTTTATTTGTTGGCAATTTCATATTCATTGGCCAGTCAGAATATCTCAATACGACATTAACTTAAAAGCAATGAAAACAAATAGGATGTGAGAAAATCTTCAATCAGATTATCTGGTTCCCTCAGCATCGATATCAAAAACGCTACTAGTTTATCGGCATTCACTTCCAAACACAAAGCTTTTTTTGGCATAACTAGTATTTTGTCTGTTCATGTGTGTTTGCTTTCCCTTTCGCTTTTTTTTCGCTTTCGCTTTGTTTTCATCATTATTAACTTAAGATTAAGAAACTGAGATTAACTGAGATATGAAGCTGGTAAAAGAAAAAAAAGAAAAATAGCAATTACTGAAAAAGGCAAAGATCTGCTGCAAACATCGCTCTTTAAAGAGTATTTTAATACTGAAGCCATTTCGTTGTCCTCCGGACTTTGGGTTCGTCTTCTTTGCATGCGGCAGACGCTCCGAGCAGTTTTACATTAGAAGACGACTGAAAAACACGTGTAGTCTTCAGGATTCAACCCCTTTATAACAATAACAAATGAACAAATAAATGTTGTATGCTAACTGGTTTGAAAAGCATTCTTAAAGAATGCCGAAAGTCCTGTAACGGTATGTTGCTAACTGACTCATCGTATGTAATTAGTATAATTAATGGCATGTGCATACATCTAAGGGCCTGAATACATGGCGAGTTTCAGCCCGGGACAAGATTTAAGCCTCTTTTAAACTAAGGAAGCAGAAATTTCAGCCCGGTCTCTTTGGGAAATGTTATAAAAAACGAGATTCGTTTACGAGAAAGACGTTTTCCTGCCCGGGTCAAAGTTCAGTCTTGCCCAATCAGCGCCATTCGGCATGGAATTTTCAGCAAGTCTGAGTCCTTGTTGCACGTTGAGATTTGAGCAGCGGAAACAAAGCAAACTTTGACATGGCGATTTTCCCGCGCAAAAGGTTAAAACTCATCCTGGACTGAGATTAGCCATGTAATCGGGGAAAAATCATTTCTCCTCGGGGCTAAAATTTCAGCCCGGGCTGAGATTCGCAAAGTAATCAGGTCACAACTATATCACATACAGTATTACAAAACGCTTCAGACAGAGTTTTTCAAAATTGCTTTATCCAACCATAAATATTGAGCTAATGACAAGTTTTTAGTTTTTTCCCACACGATTCTGTTAGCCAATCTTGCTTCTGTCAGCTTAATTACCAAACTTTTCAAAAACAGTTTTCCTTGCCGACTTTTTTTCTAAATTTTATTTAATTTATAAATTTGAACCAATTACTTTTTTCCAAATTAGACAGCAAGTAGTAGTCCTTCGCTGACCAGAACGGCTGGAACGATTTACCTTTTGGCACCGCATATAACATTACAGCTGAAAAATTGTAAAATAGGTTTAAACGTGTTTGTTAATGAAAAGAAAAAGGAAAAAAATAACAAACCGTATTTATTCGATTAAGCGCCCAACCTCAAATAAGCGCCCACCTCGAATAAGCGCCCACCCTTTAGGTAGGAAAAGTTAATAAGCGCCCAGCCTCGAATAAGCGCCCACCCCTACTCCCCAATAAAATAATTTTGAGCGCCCACACCTCGAATAAGCGCCCCCCCCTAGCAAGCCCTTACTGCTTCTCGCGCGGCTGACCCATTTGCCGACGTTACGCTGTCGGATGTCGAGGAGGCAGCACCAGAAAGTTCACTTATAGAGCTGAGTGAC
>JAOBRG010397433.1:0-10237 GCA_027574985.1 Umimayanthus nakama | reverse complement strand
CGTGCAGAAAGTTTAAAGGAAATCTGAGTTTTGACCCAAATCGAGTGGTCGATTCTTACGCGGACAGCCTCTTAAAGCGGTAAAGGAATCCTTGGTATATCTATAAAAAGAAATCCCCATTGTATCTGTAGCGATACATTAGTTTTAATGTTGCAAATAGTTACCTTTCTGCGCACCTGCTTGCACTCCAGTTTCAACTAAAAATGGTTTTAAGAAACCGTTACTATAATTACTATTACCATTTTCACAAATAATTCAAATCACTTTACCAGCTGCGGTAATGCCTTTTTTGTGCGTGGGAAAGAAAAACCATTTTTTTGCATTTTACCTTTTGTTTACAATGAGAACCGCTCACAATGTTGGAACTACAATAGAACCTGTATTAAAACTACTTGCATGCGAAACACTGTTTTGTATTTCAGCTTACAGCGCGAAGACACTTAATTTAAAAGGATAACGAGCACATTCCTAAAGTAGCTCTTTTGCACAACTATCCGACAACACCCATTTATAGTAAAACCGTTGTGCTACACACCTCAAAGAGTTTTAATTTTTTTACTTTCCGAAACCGTACTTCCTGCATTTGCAAAATCTAACCAGGTTGGTCGAGTTTCTGTGTGTACACTTAGGGCAAATCGCGAGTTAATCCACATAGTGTAATCCATTTAATCTGGCTTCGCGTTAGTTCAAACTATCCGGTGGTTTGGCACAGATTACATACACACGCAATTATTGTTTAGCTTTGTTTTTAAACGGCGTGTTTTTGCAGTCAGTATTCTTCTAACCAGGACAAAATAATATGTAAAATATTTCGCTGCAAAAATATCTCTGCTCGGCTACGATCTTAGCTCTTACAAGAGAGAACTGAAAAAGTATAAACGCCTTTCTGGAGCGGCAGCTGCGGGGAAGAAGACGTTTCATGTTTAAAACACTCAATCTCTCTGTAATGGTTTTGTACTATTTCAAAACACATTAACTTGACAAGTTGCTGTTTTGGCATTTATTAAAAAATGTTGGAAAATTTCACTGGATTGGCAGCTAACTTCAGTCTCCGCATTGTGTCTGAATAAGCAGATAAGAAGGATCCATTGGTCGCGTATTTGAGTTTACTTATCAAAACTAAAGCAGCCCCGGTTTTGTGGAATTCCTGCCAAGGAATTCCAGTTGATACCGTATTGCGTTTTCCCACTGATAGTTGATTTAGAAAAGGACTAACAGACACTTTCCCGGAGGCTTGTCCCAAAAAGAAGAGTTGCAATGTTGTTAACAACGTCCCAAAAGGTGACATTCGCAGTCGGGCGGAATGACTGCACTCTAGACGAGACTTGAGTTTGTTTATATCGTCGTTCAAATGTTCCGGTCTGTTTTGTTTTTTATATCAATTGCAGTCATTTATACTAGAGAAACTGACAAAGTTTATAGTATTTTTTTCAACCAATTAAAAATAATTGATTTAATCTGGTTTTGCAGATGTTGACTTTGTTAGCTAAGGGCCGCTAAGGTAAACAATTCCTGTGTGTTGTTGGAAGGTTAAAACTGCTATAAAGATAGACTGGAATTAGCTGACTTGCGAATGACAACAATAATATACGATACAAAGACATTATCTGGCTTCAGCCAGCTTTGTCTTTTCTTCCGTCATAAAGTTGTCCGTAAAACAAGGAATCTCTTACTGACCAAAGAAAACAAAAGGAAGTCCAAACAAAGATGAAGATACTGATAACTGTTTTTTTAACTATAAGTGGAAACTATGTTCACAAAAACCTGTTATAACACTTGACAATAGTCAGAAGTTTCAAAACTCCGAAACATCCAAATTTTTATACAGATTTCTCAGTTTGCAAGCATTTATGCGCAAAAAATCTTTCCAACTGCTCTGTGCTGTTTTCATAAGTGTTGTATCACTAATTATATCCAAGCTTAAACCTCTTTAAAGGAACAATTGAGTATTTTAGCAAGAGTTACGTTCAAGCAAATCCAACATCAGGAAGCTTTTCTACTGAAATGAAACTTGAAAAGCTTTCCTTTCAGCCCAGTTGCAAGCTGAGCTTGTGATTCCAGCCAGCAACTGATCTTTGTGGTGATCTTCATCTCTTTCTTATTTCACAGAAATGGCTTCAATCTACCGTGGGTTTGTTCACAAAGGAACCACGTTGGATAAAAACGATCATTCTGGTGATGTAGACTTTCATAGCCTTTTCAAAGCTGTCCAAGATTTGACCTCAACAAGAGTGAATACTTTAGTGGGAGATAAGAGAAGAGACGGAACATACGAGGTACCCATCTTGAGAAAGCACTTGTCTACAGGGACACAAAAACACCTTCAGGCAAGAGTGGCCTTGTATGTGGATAAACATTTGGTTCCTTTCCTGGAAACCTGTGAAAAGAGTGGGCTTCGAAACTCTTTAGTGGAGATTTCCTGCACTTTGACAGGCGCCGTTTTACCCGGATTTCTTAGTATTGACACAGCAGTTGCGCATGCGTGTTTCTGCGCATGGCTGTACGTTTTGGATGATGCGTGCGTATTGTTAACAGAAAACATTTCCGTTTTTCACTGGTTAACCCCAGGGTGGTACAGCAATTTCATGCAGAATCTCTTAAATTATTTTGAGATTTGCGTCGATGCTGGTTGCAATTTATCGCTGACTTGTCCTCGACGACCTTCACGTAACCAAATCATCAACACGACTTCCATGGAATTGAACTCGATTGAAGCTTCGGGAGTTCGAGATGTTCTGCACGGCCTCACCCTTCTGGGCCCGTCCCTCCATGCCGCTGTGCAGCTGATCGTGCACGCAGTTGGGAAGGAAAACATCAGCCGAATCAAGCAGGAAATCGTCAATCACCTCACAGCTAAGAAATCTGAAGCGATGTGTGCGCCATCAGATGTTCGAGGGTATTACGAGCAGCACAGCAATACGGGAGCTGTCAAACCGTGTCTTGAGATTGCTTTGGCGGCGTGCTTGTATGAATCAGGTAAATTATTTGGCCTTGTCATGCAGATTTAGATGTACGAGCATTTAATGTATGTGTTTATGTTAACATGTGTCAAATCTAGCTAATGTAACAAGCATCGCGGAAAGCCATGAGAAACCTGGTAGAATTGGTATGCGAGTGGAGGTTAATTTTTGTGTTCTGAATTGTGACCTCGCCCCTCCACATATACACTAACCGACGTACGCAGATGCACGCACGGACGCTTGAGCGCCACCCCCCCCCCCCCCAACACACACACCCACTCACGCACATATGCAAACACGGACCAAATGTAGACACACCCACTCATCAACACAAAACACATACACTTTTACAAAACAAGAGCACGCATATTAACTTTTAGGCAATTTGCTCTTTCCAGGTTTAAACTCAGAGCTGCTGTTTTCTTTGGAAGAACTCGGGAAGTCCTCTTTGTACTCAGCCTTCACCGGCGAGGATACAACCAGCTACCGTGGAACGCCTTTCCAGGCCGCAATACATTACAGCAACTACAGCGTCATCAGCGCCAACGAAACTTCATTTATCAAAGATATTGGCCGAGCAGAAGAGTCACTGCTGGCAGTTAAAATTTACCATCGGTTGAGTTCTGAAGGATCGGATACCTGTGGTTTGGACATACACTCACAGGCAGTTCACGGTCTTATCCTTGACAAGTACGCTAACAGCGACCACGCGTTTTACGCAACAAAAGAACTTGTGGATGAAATGCGAAACCACATGAATTTGATGTTAAAAGCCTGCGAGAATCTCATAGACGCAGCAAACGATACTTGCGATCTCGCATTAACAGCAAGTGCGCGCGCAGCCATGTTAGTGTTTGTACAGTGTTCTCTTGGTTACTTTATGTTCAACCCGTTTTCCAGGCGATACTGCCAGTCATTCGCAGCTTTGAAAGCAGTTATGCAAAATAACAAACACGCTTTTAAAACTGCGGTGGATCTGTATTGTACGCAAGAGGAAAATGACGTCTAGTTGGAAAGAACTACTGTCTTTTGTCAGCTGAGTGAGTTTGAATGATGATGTCTTTGATCTTTTTCGAGTTGTACAAATTTACAAAATATAAAGTACAATGTGAATACGATAAACTTGTTTCGGTAAGAAACCGACAAATGTAAGTGCAAGTTCACTGAAGTTAGTATTTGAACCTATTTACAATTTAAATTTTTCCTTTCAGATTAGAATATAACCTTGGCAGACACTTTAGCCGGAGAACATATGCCATGTGCTGATGTGCATTGCACTGACAAGGGTTTCACTTCTGAAGCGTGTGTTGCTTTTTCACCGACTAGTAAAGTTACAGATTAGCTATTTAATTGTCGGTTTCATGTTTATTATTTTGACACAAAATTGCTTTATATACTAGATCAAACTTTAGTTGTTGTTACGGAATTATAAACATCATACTAGCATAAAGAGCTTTTACGAAGAATACGAAACTTCGATTTGGTTCCATTAGTTAATGTGTAGATTGTGTAGATTCGATATTTTTGAACTACGCCATGGCATATAAGCTGAAACTTTACTTGGTATTTAAGAGAATATCCCTCTGGAAAACAGTTATTGATACAAATACCTACGATTAGCTAAGATAGTCTAAAATACAAATTAAAGAAATATTAATTAAATAGAAGCTTTAATGTGTTGGTTGTTTTTGTTATTTTCTGTCATTCTTAGTTATATCTTCATGTCCAAACGTGCACTTGGTATGTTGTTTTTTATGAACAGGGTCCGGTTGTTCAAAGCCCGATTAGTGCTAATCCTGGATTAACTCTTAACAAAACCCACATAGCTAACCCAGGATTAGCATTAATCGGTCTTTGAACAACCGGGCCCTGGAGTTTAAACCATTAGCACACTCCCCCCCCCTCCCCCCCTCCGTATCCAGATGGTTCGTTACCAAATTTTTAAATTTAAAAGTAAAGGTTTTTTTATCGTTTGTAACTAGCTAAAGACAAGCAAAAGATTTGTTTCATTATGGATATTCAGTAGCTTCTTAACTCAAATGTTGTCCTGAGCGTGTAAGTTCAATCAAATACCGCATCACTTATTATTCAAGACCCATTTAATTTAAAATCCTGGAGATTTCTAAGTCAGTATTGGAAAGTGCAAATGAGGCAGTGTTCACTTGGGAACTTTTCTAACTCAAAAGATTAGCGCATGTCAATCCGCAGATTTTGAAAATTTTAGAACCACTAATTAGAAGTGAAAAGATTGTAACTGCCTACTTTTGAGAAACTCCTGGCGGTTATAGAGCAACTTCTTTCGGTTTTAGCAACCTTGAGCAAAACTCGCCTTTGGTGCACCGTTTGAGCAACTTTTTATTGATATATCTGCATGACAAGAATCACAAAAATGAATTCATGGTTAACATTTTGAAACATGCAAAACGTTAGCTTCTGTAAATCATTGATACTTAGGAGGGTACGGAGTGTTTTTGTAATGACAGTTTTATATTGCTAACTTAAACCCTTTTTTCCTATCACCACTGCCTGGTTACCCAGGTTTTCCTGGCCTGGTTGCCCAGAAAGTTTTTTTCGCAAAATATAAGACGGCGATTTATCATTTTTTAAATACTCTTTCTCTTATAAGAACAAACCTTATAAGAACATCCGGGCTGAGATTTGCCCAAAAATTAAGAACAAGGTAATAAAAATTCACGAGGCTGAATTTTTGATCAAACAAATTTAAGAAGCTAGAAGCTTATTTAACCCTTATACAGATTCAGAGATGTACATATTTACAAAGACTTGCAAGAACTAGCTGTGTCATCGAGCGCTGGCAGAGTGATAAACAAGATGGTGACGTTCACGGACGCTGTATTGAAAGTTTCAAGTGTTTCGATCGCATACCGCTTAATGAAACAATAGTAGACACGTGTTTCTTAGCGCCTTTTACTGTTCCATGTAACTAATCCACTGTTTGGAAGTATCAGGAATAGGAACAACATAAGAACAATTTGGGGCTGAAAACGCCAAAAACTTAAAGGGCAAGTTCCGCTTAACATTTTTATTGTTTTATTTGATTGCAATTGTCCAGCTGATCTCTGTGATACAAGTGTTATCATCACATGACGAATGGTTTTTGAAATAATAAGAGTTATAACATCATAAGTGTGTTAATTATAATGAAACAGACTGGGCAATTTAGTGTCTGCCAAATTAAAACGTTAGTGAAGATCATTGGATGACCTGCAAGTAAGTACCTAAAACTAGTTATCGCAAAAGGATATTAGAGTAATCAGTTTGACAAGAAGAATCAGATAACACAATAAAATAGTTAATAACATACATGAAAAAATTACTTGATTCTGATTGGCTGAGAGCAGTTCAGTTAAAGAGTAACACCAGTGCAAAAAGCGTATTACCAGTGCAAATTACAAATCAAAGCTGTCGAATCTGATCTTCCGTCCACAGCTGTGAGAGATTGGAATAACATAAAAAATTTTCATAAAGCACCCATAACATTCGAAAATTTTCCGAGGGTTTCCGAAGTTTTCCGAGCATTTCCGAACACTTCCGAAGATTTCCAAAAAATTTCGAAAATTTTCAAAAAGTGTTGGAAAATCATTTCGAGAACTTTCCAACATTTTCAGATTTTTTCCGAAGAATTCTGACCATTTCCGAAGATTTCCGAGGACTTCCGAAGATTTCCGACAATTCCCGAAGATTAAAAAAAAATCAAAAAATTGCTGCAACGTTGTTTTTAGCACTTGGCAACATTTCCCGGTTTTTTCCGAAGATTTCCGAACACTTTCAAAGTTTTCCGAACACTTCCGACAATTTCCGAAGATTTCAAAAAAATAAAAAAAATGCTGGATATTTTTTTAGCATTTTGCGACATTTGCCGATTTTTCCGAAGATTTCTGAAGACTTCCGAAGCCCTTCGAAGATTTTCGAAGACTACCGAAGATTTCCGAAAATTTTCAAAATTTTTTTAAAATTTCGGAAAGTTGTCGGAATGTGTTTTTTTTTTACTCTCCGGTGCTTTTTCCTAAGTTTCAAAAGAATTTCCAAACACTCAACAAAGGAGACTCGAACCCTTACTTCGATTAATGATCGATCATTACATTTTTTAATGTATGTTATTAACAAGTAATCATACGACTTTTTTCGTTCAATTTGGAATTAATTTGCACTCGTGATTTGTTCAAAGAGTTCAAATTTAACTCGCCCTGCGGGCTCATTAAATTTTGATACTTTTTGAAAAACTCACTCGTGCAAATTAATTCGAAATTGCACTCAAAGTCGTATGATTACTTCTACTAAGTCACTTAAGGTGGGACGTGCCCTTTAAGAACACCCCAGCCTGAGCCAAGGGTTACTGGTTCTTATAGAAAAATGTGTACAATGAAAAGAAATATATGTTGTCTTGTTGAAGTTTCTCAAAAAGATGCTTGAGCACTTTATGCAAACCATATACTATATCCCCAAGATGTACACTTCAGGGTAATATCCATGTAATGTGCTCATGATTCCTCAGTCGATTCTTTGAGCAAACGCATAAGCAAGCATTAACACAATACACGACTATATTGCATAAGCATGAACCTCGATCAGCTGAGTTCTACCAGCGTCATTCACCTGTATAGCTAAGAACAGAACACTTTTTCAATATGGCGAAAACTCTGGAATCACTTATCTGATACCTGTATATCAATGAACTGCCAAAAAAAGTATGTTTTAAAAATAAAACAAAAATTGCGAGTAATGCTCAATTATAGTTTCCTAGCTGCTTGACAGATATGAAAACTAAATTTAATCATCTATTTTGTATTTGTTTTAAAAAGAAAGTCAGCTAATATCTTTTTATCATCCTTCATGCATATGGCTTCAAATGAAGGTTCATCTCTCCATTTAACGTTATGTTAGTTTATTTGCAACGCGTTTGTATGTATTCATTTTTTATGTAAAGAAACAAACTGAAACTGAAATATTGAGCATCAACCAGATCTCATTCCGTTAGGCTCAGTTTGATGCAACTGATTGGTTTGACGGACGCTGAATGTCACAACAACCTGAAGCCAGGTGCATAGTTATTCGTGGAAGCATAAGAGAATTTCAAGTTCAAGTTTAAGTTTAAGTTCAAGGTTATCGAAAGTTTTAGAATACATTCATAATCGGCACTAGCCTGCCCTATTCGTGGCAGACTGGCTAAATATAACACCATTTGAAACATTTAATCCCGGAACATGCAGGCTTTCTTGCTACACATATACGGGCAAAGGGGGGAGGTGGGAGGGGGGCTCTTTGAGCCCCTCGACCATCTCCCTTATTTTGAAATGGTTAATAACTAGTTCGTGCCCTTTGACATGAGTTAGCGCCAGTCCCGCCGATTTATTGGCATAGTAACATTAATCACTAGAATACAGTGCTGTTGCCGAGGTGGCGGTAATCTTATGAGGTTCATCATAATACTGAGATGTTGAAAATAGTTAAAAAAAAACTACGAAATAACTTATAAGGAAGGAGATCATGAGTTTCACCAATTTTAGCAAAAATTATCGAAAGTTTGACTAATAGCAAAGCCCGATTTTCTGTCAGTTATACGATGACATAACCAATGCCATCGTCATGTAAATTTATAATGTCAAAAGATGTGTTAATTTTCAAGGGAACTGAGTTGTGCGAAAGATTTTGGCAGTTTACCAAAGGGTAAAAATTTTAGGCAAGAAAGACCGCGGGGGGCCTGAGTTTAACAAACCTATCCTCTCCCCCGCCAATTTAGGGATCAAAGAAGAAGATGAACAATGAAAAATTGTAATAATTTAAAAGACCTGTACATTGACTGTACAACAACAACAAGTTATTAAATAAACATATGGACGCAAGGGTGGATCCAGTGCTACTTTGAGCTAACACGTAAGAAAATATAAAAGACAAACTCCCAGCTCACATAGTTCGGTGATCAGACTTCCCTCTTTACAAAAGTCACCCGTTGGAAAAATCCTGGATCCGCCCCTGTGATGGTGTAGAATATCAATAGCGTTAGGTTTTTTTTATTTATAACTCCAAGCTCCAACACAGCCTTCAATTTATACAGCTTGAAACATGTTGAAACAGTCTCTTCCTAGTAAGAAGTGGCATTTCAATATCCCTTTCGATAACACCCTGATAATACAAAGAATTTACTCCAATTCGTAAAAAGGGATTAAGTTGCGAATAAATTTACTGCAGAAGACCGTGTGAAGAGTTCCTTGGTCCTTGGAGGTTGAGGGTTTGTTGCACAGAAATAGACATCATTGATTGATAAAAACAAGCTGCATCATTAGAATAGCGCCGTCATACATTAAACTAGCCGTATTGTTTGAAAACATACTGATTCAAAAGGAGGAACGTTGGCCTCAGTGAATAACAAGAAAACCCTCTGCCTTCAACTATGCACTAGCAAAGTCTAAGCGTTTATTTTGTAAGGTAGGAAGCTTGTTGAAGAGCAAAGTTATAGTTTGGCCCCAAGCAGTTATTGGACAATTTAATTAAGGGTGGATAAAAGCGCAACACAGAGTTCTTTTTTAAAAATACATCTTAATTCGCTTGAGGCATAAAACCAACGTCTTTAGTTAGCAATATGACTGACAGTTTTAACTTTTTGACTTGCTAATATAATTGGATTAAAAGACTCAGTTTAGCTACTCAATCAAACGCGGTAAATCCTTAATGTATGTCTTAAGAGCTGCTAAACAACATATTTGCGCAAGTTGTATTCTCTCCGTCTGACTTCTCAATGTTTGAAAGTTTACAAATAACCAATCGGCAACGCATTTGCTGACCCAAGTATAAAACATGCGCATGTTGTTTGATGCATTGTCTCTTTAGTTTCGATTTATAATAAAAAAGGCTAGCTGATAGATTAAAGTAGATTTACAAATGGTTTACACACTGCAAATCTGTTTCGTTAATTTGTTGGCTTTAAAAGTATGTAGCGCTTGTTTTCAGTTCTTTCAACGCCTTTGCTCCAAATTACACTTCTGTACAGTTTGTTTCTAGAGTAAACATGTGAAACAAGTAAAAGCAATGAAACTTCGCAGCTTCTGTTAAGTCGCTCCATTGATGTTTTCACAGCGCAATCGTGCGATTTAATTTCACTTTGTCACGCTCCCGCAGAGCACAATAAACCGATTTAGCGCGTCTGTCAAAGCACTTTGAGCGGTATAAACTACATCTCTGATTACTTTCCAGGTATTTTACACTTTTGCACATTGTTGTTGGCTAATAATTGATCTTGTTAGAGTTTAACTTTCAAA
>JAOBRG010397422.1:0-10237 GCA_027574985.1 Umimayanthus nakama | reverse complement strand
CCACTCCTTCCCCCCGCTGCAGACCAAAGCTTCCCATCAGAGCCCGCGGGCTCATTAGACGCCGATAACCTTGGGAAGTGGAAGAGCAAAGCAGATCGACAACCCACTGCACTTCGTACTGAAATCTACAGACCAATCATACGTCCGCTTCAGATCGACAAAACGAATTTTCTTCTCAACCAGTTTCAATCCAGGGCCGGCAAATTTACCCAATAGAACAGTTTTCTTACTGCGTGCTACATGAAGTACTCATTACATACGCTTTTTTTTTTATAAGAACAAACTTTATAAGAACAACCAGGCTGAGATTTGCCCAAAAATTAAGAACAGAAAAATTTAAGAAACTTATTCAAACTTGTACACAGATTGAGATGTCATTGAAACAAAGCTTGTCAGAATTTAGTTTGGTCATCCGGCGCTAGAAGCTCGTCATGTTCGCAAATGCTGTATTGATAGTTTGAAACACATATTTCTTAGTGCCGTTTTACATGAAGTGTTCGAGGCAGCTAATTCACTGTTTAAAAATATCAGGAAATAAGAACAATTTAAGAACAATTTGAGGCTGAAATCGCCAAAAAATTAAGAACAGCCCAGGCTGAGCCGAAAGTTACTGGTTCTTATAAAAAAAAGCGTGTAATACCAGAAGAAATGTACTCACCACTGCTTTGCTTGTTTTCTTTATTCCAAGTCTACAACCGAAACGGTTTTGGAGTTAGATGCCTGCCTTATACTAAGAATAGCGTAATGCTACAAACAAACTGATCGAGGTTTAAACTGTCATAGGAATAATCCACTAAAAAACATACTTGGGTAGCCCACAATTAAGCCCTTCCAACAAAACACAGGCCTTGCAGAGGGTCTGGCTGGAGATGTATCCGCAGCGTGCGCAGGTTCCTTTAGGGGAAACAACGGAACAACGTGAGTCATGGAGCAAGCATTACATATGCTCCTGTTTTCTAAAGACAAAAGAAAGCAAGTTATTTACTTGTTTATTAACCTAGGCCCGGTTGTACGAAGAGTGGATAACTTTATCCAGCGGGTGAATACCTATCCAGTGGATAAAATTTGCTCGTTGTCCAATCAAAATTAAGAACGCGCCCGTTTAATCCGTTGAATAGGGATTTGTCGGCCGGACAAAGTTTTCCCACTCTTCGTACAACCAGGCCCCGACAGAATCCGAAGTGACGTCATAAGCTTTGACGATTTCGCTGCAGATTTGCTCTTACAATTTCTCTCACCATGAAGATAACAAAACTCAATTGGGATTAGAAATACCACGTAGAAGAGGGCGTAAACCAACTCGAGAAAAATATAAGCATTAGTAGAAGACTGTCTCATGCATTTGCTTTAAGCTTTGGCAAATTTCAGAAACAGATTTGTTGGTGGTGCTACAATTGAAAGACACTAAACTTGGAAATATGGTTTAAGTTTACCTGTGCATGCTTCATTCGGCAACAGTCTGTTATTGTACGTCTGACAACGTTTACAACTCTCACTAAGTTGTAACAATCAGAAATACATGAGCAAAGATAGGTCTTTTTTAATTTGAATAAAAAAAATCAAAATCAAAAATCACGAATTTGAAAGAAACAACGCTAAACGCTTTCTTCTTATTACTGAGCAATGCTGTCACACCCTCTCACCTACATGTAACAACTGTCGTCTATTAAATTGACGGTGAAAACTCGAGGAATTACGCTGGAAGAAAAGATAATTAATACACCTCACTCCACAAAAAATATAAACTGAAAAATCAAGGAAGAAAAAGCTGGACAAAGTTTTCAAAAGTTACCTTGTACAGGCATTTTAACATCCTCCTTTACTGACAAGCTGTCGCCTGAGTGAATAATATCTATTGAGGAACAGATGTGAATGTAATTGTAAGCAACAACATAACTTCACTTAAATAAATCGTCTTACAGCTTTAACTACATTGATTCTGCACTGTTAATGCAAAAAGGTTGTCTTTTCCACATTTATTGCATAATAAAACAAATAAACTCTTGCTTTGTGGCACATACAGAAAAATACGTGCACATTGTACACTGGAGCAAAGCCGGACTGAAAGGAGTTAAACGAAGCAAAAATGCAACGTTTCTGCTTTAGAAAATTTAACTGATACCTCTCCTGAACAGATAACGGTGTATGAAGTGTGTACGAATGCACAGTACAAGGATGTACAAAGATGCATGGGACAACCTTTCATGAAACAGCGTATTATTTCATGCAAAATCATTCTAGGCACTATTCTACTTACCAACTATCGAACTTGGTCTTATCTTTTCCAAATCTTTGAGAAATGTTCGTGCATGACCCCTTCAAAATGATGCAAAGATTAACAAGAGAAAATATTTTGAGATGTGTTTGACAGTAACTGCGATTTTAATGTTTTTTTAAAGTATGAGGACACAAAAATCCAAGGACAGTTGAAAATATATTAAAGGCCCCTTGCAACCAGCGAGGACTGGCATGGATCATTGGTTTGCAGACAGCCAGACGGACGGAAAAAACTGCACACGGCAGACAGACACACGGTTTGTATATTTTTCAGCCACTATTTTATGTGACCTTCAATCGAGGGTTTTAGACACTGGAATCTAGGACTTTCAATCGAGGGTATTAGACAATGAACTTAAAGACTTTTAGGATTATTTTTCAGAGATAAAATTATATTATTTTACAAGCAATTCGATTTTACTTCTACACTACGAACAAAACGAACAAAGAGACGACTGTGGACTCTGTAACTCTTGTGGTATTTTCGAAGGCTATTAAATCAAGGGTTTTGAAGGGCTTGAAAAACAATAAATATCATGGTTCTTCAATGTTTCTACAAACCTGCAGACAGACAGACAGCCAAACAAGCAAACACACAGACCCTGAAGACACGCAGACTTACCCTGCAGACAGACAGGCAGGCAGATAGGACTGTCAGAAAGACAGACAGACAGACAGACAAACAGGCAAATAGACAAGCAGGCGAACAGGAAGGCAGGAAAGCAGACAGACAGACACACAGCGACAAACAGACAGGCAAACAGACAGAAAGAGAATAGAAGCTCAATAAAACAGAAATTTTCGTGAGGTTACTGCCAACTGCTTCCAAATTACCGCAGAAAGAAGCGCAAGGGTGCAGATATAGAACATACGATTAGAAAGAACTACATATTTTATCTTACCTGTAAGCATTTGGTGAATAGATGCACTCTGTAGAAAAGTAGTCTAACTTTTTGAAATATGCATACCTAGTAAACAAATAAACTGTTTTTACTATAAGTTGCTTAAATTTACAATAAGACTTAGTGAGAAAGCCGGTTAGTAGGTCTGGACAATCAGAATCGATCAACTAATCAAACAACAACAAAGACTTACATTACAATCTCCTTCTCGTAGGTGTATTTAAAAGGCTTACACCTTGGAAGTCCTCCATCAGTACCCTGAAAAACGAAGGTTGTCACCTTGAAATTTCATAGTACACAAGCAAAATCAGGAATATTTCGAACTTATGGAACTTATCTTTATTGTTGTAGATCCAGGTCAGTTTTGTGCGGGTTCAAACTGGTAACAGATTTCTTTAACTGAAACCTGAACCGCGAGACAAAAGCTTCCTGAACTTTCTCCTATTTTACCTTAAAGTACGCAGTAGCTACATTGCATGTATGTTGTCTTATCAAACTTAATTCGTGCAATGTGACCATGATACACCTTTGCTTCATAACTAACTCGGGAACCCGTTATTTGAGTCTTGCTCGGTAGGTTAATCCCTTCCCGCGTGGGCGAATCGTGTAAAAAAATATAATAATAAATAAATAAACTACATTTCCTTGGGATGGAGTAACGCATCACTTTTCAAACCTTGCTCAAAACTGACAAATAAAGCTATCTATAGTTCTGCAACTTTAATGGACAGCTGCTACAGTTGTACAGCTTTATATCTCACGTGCACTGAGATCAACTGAAAAGTTCTTTGTGAAATTTAAAACTCCAAAGAATAAGGTTCACTCACTGTGGTAATGGCAGTACAGCGCCTGAGTCTCGCGATGTCTCCTCGCAGTACTGACAAACATGATGAAGAGTTTTTAAAATACATGTGTCATTGAGGCTTTGTTGCTTAAAGTGGATAAAAAACACAGTGTAGAAATCCAAAAGAATATACATACATTATAAACAATCATCATGCACTTGTAGCATGTATGCACAAACACTTGAGTGGTCTACAATATAATTTTATCGTGTTCTTTCGCAAGTCCATTAATTTTATTGGTTCCGTCACCAGTTTGTATTTGCTGATGTACAACTATACGCTACGAAAACGATGATGATGATAATAACAATGATAATGATAATGATAGTAATAATAATAATAAAAATAATAGCAACAATGACAGCATACAACGTTTGTTAAGCGCCCAGAAGTACATGTAACAACCCTACCAATTACTTTATACCGCGAAATTCTACCACTACCAGCATACTTAGTCAACTTTCTCTTGTAAGGCAGTAAGTTTCAATTGTGTAGTTCCAGAAAAAATCCACATCCCAACCACAGAAGGAATCGAAAATTCCTGGTTGGAAGGGGGATCTAACGGCCAGGAAATTCTTAGGGGAAGGGGTGAAAACAGTCAAATGTCCGGGGGTAGAGATAAATTTGAAAAAGTAACCCAATGGTCATTTATTGACTTAGAGACTTGAGCAACGGGAAGCACAGGGAATGAAAAAAACATCTGAAAGGGTAAAACAAGTTCATTCCGTGAACAACGAATGCAGTCAATATAGGTTTGGTAGAATTCTGGAGATAAAATGGAGCGAAAAGGATTTGGAATGGACGAGCTGGAAGCCGGGATGATATCGAAAAGTGCAGGAATAGGGCGAGGAGAATGATATTTTAGACGTATATCGCTGTGTACAGCTTTAACGCGACGGGTGCAGCTTTGCGATTTTATTCGTTTAGCGAAGAGATGGTTACCCTGCCACAAAATTGAAATCCTGGGGGGGGGGTTTCAAAAACAATCCTTCCGCAGTGGGATATAAACTAAAAAAGAAAATTGGTGAAGCATTCTGGTAGAGGTAGCAAATTAACGTCATCATGCAAGCCTTCGATTGAGTCCTAAAGGATGACAGAGATCTAGCTAGACCGTATTAGAAAAAAGTTATAAAGTATGAGAAGGCTCTTTCGCAAAGAGTTCTAAACGAACGAACATGCAGCTTCTAAGGAACGCCAATAGGGGACAATTGTTGAAGTGGAGGGAGTACTTCTTTGACTGTTTCAAAAACATGAGATCTATGATGTCAGTAGGCACCTGGTCACGAAGTGCTTTGAAGGTGGTGTAGTAAATTCTTGTATATATTGGATCCGGTTTTTGACAAAAAACCAGTGTAGATCATGAAGGACAAAATAACGTATACTAAATCGTTTTGTGTTTGCGATTAAACGGGCGATAGAGTTTGGGAACTTTATAACCTGATTCGAACAATATCCGAGAAATCATACGTGTATATTTGTATGAGTCTTTTGCAGTGGTTCATCTTGCTTGTACCAAAGCATGGACAACACGTGACGGACTTATTTCGAGAGACAAAATTTCCTGATCCGACGTATATTTTCAGATGAAAGCACGTTGCAAGCACTGCGCATTTTGGTGTTTTGGCAACACGAGTTTTAAATGACATGAATTGGAGTAAATTCAGCAGACAAGTCTATTTCTGTACTTACCTGTGATTCCGAGATAGTACCTATCAATGTGGAACTGTTGACAATCTATTTGAGCTGCTGTTTTTATCAAAAACTGAAAGAGTACCCATTTTCCTGTTGCTTGTGTTTAGTTCTTTATGAACCACCAACTCCTAATCCTATACATCTTTAGTTACAATGGAACCCCGCCTTGAAATCACTTCGTTTTAAAAAAGTATTTTTTGGCCCACGCCATATTGTAAATTCCCAACATGTACATTCTTTGTAATTCAACTCGTTGATACGGGCACTTAAACAAACTAAGTACGCATTCTATGTAACGGTCAGACAAACCGAAATGTCAAAAAAAATTGATAAACAGTAGCGATACTCCTTTTTGATAACAAGTGTCTGTTACATGTAATGTCGTTGTCTTTTAAAACAGCCATTTTTTGCAAATTATAACTTTTACCTTTGATCTACTGTATATCTTATCATCACAAATACTTTATGTTGTATTGTGTCCTCGAACGTGTTAGCTAACTTCCGAGTGTAGCACAAGGGGTATTCAAGCATCTTTTTGTTGCAGTTAAGTCGTTGTAGTTTCAAGTTCTTGCTGAAATTGTTCCGAAGAACCTTAAAAGTAGCGAATAGAATGGAGCAAACAACTCACCATTCATAATCACTGTCTCTGCAATATCATCTGCATTGTGTCCTAAAATATATTAGACAAGCGAAATGACAGTCAACTGAAAAATAGATGAGCTATACCGAGCATAATTTAATAATACCGTAACAATAAATGTAATAATATTCACAACAACAGTAATAACAACAAAAAAGTTTTTATTAAAAAACTAATATGCTCGAAACAAACACTGGGGGTTAAAACTAGTTGTTTGAATGTGTAAAACACGACAGATTTTAAGTGCATGAAAGGATGAATATCTTGAAATGCGCTAAACGATCTTAGAAAGGCATCGATTCTTTTCAAAATGTTCTGTTCTTATCCGTGTTCTTGGTGCCGTTACCACAATTTTCTTTTTGTTTTGGAGCAATATTTCTTATCCGTCCGTTTCGTCTTCCAGATGTAAATCTGTGCTAGAGATTTGTGTCTTATCATGAATAATATCCAAGTGATTTCTCATTTAAACATAGCAGAATCTACATGTAAAAACTCACTTATACTTATATTTTGGCTGCAATATTAAATGTATTGTAAATCAAAGTGCAAATAAATTATTTGTTAATAAATAAATAAACAACAAAAAAATATTTATTTTAGTCGATAACGTGGGAGTACTCGTCCTCTTTCCCGAGCCAAGGGCTCATGTTAAAAACGCTCGACTACAGTACACAACACCGGCATAAGCCTACTCCTATCGACAAGTGTGTGAGTTATTTTAAGTCCCCCGATAGAACATTGAGAGACTAGACAAACGGCTTAACGTCCCTGTCCACGTAAGGTGTGGCGATAGAAGGGTATCCAAAGTTCAACCCTTGACCAAGCCGAGGATTGAACCCGGGACCTTCTGGTTGGTAGTCAGAGATCTTACCACTTGCACCAACCTCACACGCGTTGTTGTTGTTAGTTCAGATGTCGAGTGGTGTGAATTGGATACTGACTACGCGGTTCTACGCCAAAGGTAAAGCTATTGAATAGGATGTGCAATTATTTTTTCATTTATGCCATGAAATCTTCAAACTCGCGAACATACACCCTACAGTTCGCTTTCTTATTAGTTGTTTGGACTGCACGTTTCAACCTGTTCCATTTATCTGGAAGAATCACTTACCTGTAACAATTTTATCAACTTTTAATTGCATCGCTCCTCTGTCAAGAGCTTGTCGCCGAAACACACCACAAAATGTGCCTGAGAGAGAACAGTAAGAAATACACTTTTAAAAAGTTCGTTTTTGGAAGCTTTAGTGATTGGATGATAAGCGCCTTCCATCTTCTGACCAGCCTTCAATTCCCATCATGGATGCATGTTTCACCAGGGCTTGAAGATGATGGGCATTTGATTTTTGCAGGCGCAATAGGTTAGACATCCCACTAAACTTCAGCTGCATTACTATAACAGTTTTCATAGGCCAGAAGACCATTGTGCGCATGTCCATTAATACCTACTGTAAGTTTCTGTGTTTTGAAAGAATAAGAACTGACTTAGTCCGCAAAAACGTGGATACTATGTTTAAAAACTGCTTTAAAACAGCATTTTGATGCCGATCTGCAAACCATCCAGCCTCTCCTCCAGTGCAAACACAAACCTAAATGTAATAAGCTCTAACAGCGCAAGCTGCTAAGGAGTTTTGTCAGTTATAAGAAAGTCTTCCATAGTAAGAAAACGGCTCGCAGTGTCTCATCTTGTCAAAGATAGACCACAATGACATCATCAGTGATCCAAATCCCCCTATTTTCAAAAGTGCATACAGCGTGTGCAGCTAGCTGCAGTGATAGCTTCGTTCTTAGGTGATATATATGCAACAAGCCTGATCTAAAGCTAGGATTCTGGCTAACTACAGATTTGTCAAATGGAGAAAAAGCCACCTCTTCAACAATGTTTTTAAGCATTGCACTTAAATTAGTAACTGGCCCTTATACCTTAGGTAGACTTACACATTCCTGGTTGAACACTGAGGTCATCTAATGAGGGGGCATTGAAATGAAAGTACCATCGGAAATTGGCACCTTTCAAGACAGTCCTTCCATATTATAAAATTAATAGTATTGTTGTTATTACCTTAGTTTATTTTAATTATTACTGTTCTTACCATTACTATTACTGTTGTTATTTTTGTTATTATTACTATTAAGTTTAAACCTCCTTTACATAGTCAGCACTTACAGTTATTCTTCAGTCCAACTGCTTTAACAATAGCATCCATGGTCCAGCCATAGAGCTCCTGCAACAGAAAAATGACCAGTACCACATGTGCAGTACATGGTTCTGTGCATGTGACAGAGACTTTTCTTTCACAATTGACAGCTTAACACTTCTGGCCACACCAAAATGCCACACTTTTATCATGTAGAGTACGATAGGATATGACCTACTGGATTTTATGGTTTTTATATCTTAGGGATTTGCATTCCAGTTCTTCTGTCACCTTCAAAAAACTTTACTTTTTTAGTGTTATACAAGTGTCTGTATAATTAATAATTATTTATTAGTAATAAATTTTTATACAAACTTAGGTGGCTCAACTAGGGTAGTTTTATTATAAGAGAGGCAGACAGTCACAGAGATAGATATCTAGAGAGAGAGAGAGAGAGAGAGAGAGAGAGAGAGAGAGAGAGACATAATCAGAGACATAGAAAGATAGAGACAGATAAACAAACAGACTACAGTAATAGACAAAAAAATTACAGACAGACAGATAAATACAGGCAGATAGACAGATGGAAAAAACAGCCAAACAGACATGTCAGACACAGCGACAAAGAGGCATAGAGGGTGAGGCAGACAGGTAGAAGTATCAACCTTGGATTTTTTTGGAAACAAAAAACATGATGTAACCAATGTACAGTACTTGTATGTTCATGCATCATAAGTCACATGTAAAGTCACACACCTCATAGGACACAATCTTCAATGGCAGATCATACTGCATCTGATTCCTCTTCACTGTCTGTCACAAGGAATTCCAAACAGTTTCACAATTACATTGATTCGGATTACAGTACAGGTAATTTTTCTTTTTATTACACAAAGATTAGAAATTACTCATAACTACAGCTACATAGATAGATAGATGCCTTTGTTTAAACTTAAAGAATGTGTAAAATCTCAGGGTAGTCCCTTCAGGTCAACAGAGCTGATCTGCTATCAATGGGAGCCCTGAAGTATAGTCAAAAAACAAAGACAATACATGACTGTATACTGAACATTTGGGAAAGGTGATTATATTCGGAAGAGGTTTTACATCATTCTGCATTTTACAGCATTTGCTCCCCTCCCCTGCCTGACGCTACTGACAGCACTTTATATTTGGGGAGCAGGTCTGCTTATGTGTTTAGATGACATTTAATTTACATTTCAGATTTTTGGGTTTATACTCGAGGAGGGCGTAAAACTATTTGGGTTTATACTTAGGAAGAGAACTTATGTTTGGAAGGTATTATACATAATTCAGCTTTGGTGGGTTTATACATGTATGTGGTGGGATTTATATTTGGAAGGAGTTTAGGAGTTTAGCAGTCAACTATTTTGGCACAGGGGCCTAAATAACAATACTAAGATGTTAAGATTATTACTATTACTATTTTCAAAGCACACAAATGTATTTACATGTATAAAGAATTTCTTTCAAATATTTTTAACTCTGATCAGTAACCTCAATACAGGGCATCTGGCAGGATGCGGCATCGCATCCTACGGTAAAATCCGCATCCACTGCATCCTGAGAGCATTTCCGCGTAATTTTGAAAAATTATCAAATAATATAGACTAAAACACTATACACTTTCTTTGCGAAGGTGGAGTTACATAGTTTTTGCAGTTTTTCTCTCTGAAATGACGAAAACATCGAACAAAACCCGTGGAAACACGTTTCATTCTTTGA
>JAOBRG010397389.1:0-10241 GCA_027574985.1 Umimayanthus nakama | reverse complement strand
AATGAGGCTGGTAAGGCTAATTTGAATGTAGACAAAAGAATATTTGAATTGCCGCCATATTTCGATTCGGTGTATAAGTAAAAATGAATTTTGCAATTAAAAATTGCCAGCAAAAATACGGATAGAACATGTTAGCTTAAAGCTGTCACGTTTGAACCTTAATTACAATAGTTTACCCATTATATCGTTAAGTTTCAAGCTTACATGTGTAACCATCTTCCTTTTGTTAAGCCCCTAACTCCAAGCACGTTTTAATCCCATCCACTTTGCTAAATTGATTGTACTCCTATGATTTTTTTTGGTTTCTTATTACTTCTTATTTTTGGCCAATTAAATGTTGCTTTCTAACTATTTGCAATAATATGTCCAAAAATTAATTAAAATCTAGAATGTCACCAGTTTAAGATATCTACATTATGTACCATTTTGAATGTTTGCACAAATTGGCAAAACCAATAAATTGACCATAGTTTGTGTTAAAATTAGCTAGAGCAGTATGCAACCACTGACATGCTTCCCCCCCCCCCTGAACTGCTAATGCTTTGCAAAAAGGCTTAAACTTTCTTCGGTTAATTTAAGTTGGTTTTTACAGCAGAAAATCCAGACAGCTCTCGAGGAGAAGAGGTGCCAGTGGAGGGAAAGGTTGGACATGCGAATAACGATTCAGTGATAGGATCTACCAAAAGCCTCAGTCAAAGTTATGCTATTGCTGTAACATTTGCTCATGTTTATCATTTACGTCACTCCAAGCGGACATTTTTTCCTTCTATTCAGATCTCTCGACATTGGTTCAAAGTGTTTATGTATGATGTGCAAAAAGATGTCATGTTGGCACAATCTTTTAATTGGTCCTCGGGGTCATTTTTGGTTTTGTGGGCTGTGGTCAACTATTACCACTTTTTAAGATATCAAATACCGGAAGAGTGTATGCGTTTTGTTGGTTCTCATGGACAGTCGGTTGATTATCAAGGGTTTGAAGAAGCAGATATTCTGCATTTTATGGAAGCAAAAGAAAACGTAATTGATTATGAAAGCTGTAATATTTATGGTGCACTTACGCCAACCTTTGACGATTTCGAAGTGTGAGAACCGATCTTCTAACAGAACAAAACATGTGGTTCAATTGGAATCGAATGTAGTAAAAATATATGTATTGGAGAACAATCAAAACACATTAAATAATTAGTTAAAAACTAGTTTGGAAATTTGACGCCATCTCAATAACTTGAAATAACTGGTGTCAATCCCAATCCGCCAAGTCAAGCCCAATCCATCCTAAAGTTTTTCAGGTTTTAATAAACTTAAAATGGCTAAAATCCGTTTACTAAACGTAAATTGGATCAGACCTTGAACCTATTATATGACCACGACTCTTCTACTTCTACAAATCTAAGACCTAAAAAGACAAGATTTTGTCATACATACTTTGCCAGATACCTAAATAGTGCGCGCAGTACAGTACTGGGATTAAGTCACTATCATAGTACGTACTGTTCTCATTCGGGTGGTAATATTTGCATTCTCTGTACTCATAACGACACTTGCGACAATCGGCTTGGAGGTCCGTGTAGGGAAAAACTGTGACCGAGGTCTGCATACGCTGAACGAGGCCTCTGGGCCGAGATCACCATATTCAGGCCGAGGTCACAGTTTTTCCCTATATTGTCTAACCATAAGCCGGTAAATAACTTATTTATTTTTTCCCTCCAACGGACAAGCACATCAAGGGGCGAACAAGAGGCGAAGCAGCGCAGGTTACCGTGACGGTGGTCAGAGATAAGAAAATCTTGCCCGCTCACGAATACACTAAGAACCAATCATAATTCAGTATTTCTTACTGTGACCGCAGAGGAAAAAATAAATAGCTTTATTTTCGTCTACATGTAGATAAGGCCAAGTAAAAAATAATTAGATGTTTCTCGTCCCCGCCCGCTTCCTTTTTTGCTTCCGCCTCTATTTTTTACTATTTACTGTTTTTAATACAAACCTTTATATTGTGTTAGTTGTCGTTCAAAAAACGTACATTCAACTCTCAAACTCATTTGGTTATTGATCTGCTGAACGTATTCTTTCTATTCTTTCATATTAAAACTGTAGCTGTTCAACAGTTACATGACACAGGCCCAAGTTAGACGTCTGGCCTGAAATTTGAGACATTTTGTACGCAAGGTACGCAGTTGAGCAATATAAAAGTAATTTTATCTTAAAAACGTGTCGCGTGCTTTTTCTTGTGATCTCTGTGATCTCGATCGCCCTCGTGTCCACTGCTTACTTCATTGTTTGCACGATCTATAGCAGATGGACACAATTCCAATTGATGTTCAAGTTACAATATTACGTTAACCATTTTTATACCTACAGCTATTTCAAAAAAGGTCATAGTTAATAGTGGGGTTCAATAAGCTCAAGTTATTCCCTACTATTATAGCATTAAATGTACATAATAAAGAGTGCAGGCTCATCATAATGCCACGGCCATACAGCAACAACCTTCGCTGGTGCGTTATCACTCATTGTGACCATACCCATAGTTCCTTTCGGTCCCAGTATCGACTATTGACTATGACAACCTTTTTTGAAATAGCTGTATACAGCAATTTATATTAACTCAATTGTAAGACGGTTTCACATGCAAGAATAACATGTACTGGCGTATCTGCTCCTCTTGTAAACGTAATTGTGGCTTGGGGCTCATAATATACCGATAAATAAGAAATAGTAAAAATAGTAAACAGTAAGAACCGCTCGCCTCCTTTTTGAAAAACGTCCGGACGAAAAACATCTAATTTTTTTACTTGGCCTAATGTAATGCTCTAGATAATAAATTCATACACGTTTATCTTGTCTTTCCTAATTTTCTTTTACCTTTTTTTATTTATTTGCGTCCATTTTCTTGGTATAAATTTACAATAATTGTCAAATAACATAAATAATCGTATAACGTTACATTGGTACATAACTGAAAAGGTGTACCTTAAAATCAAATGAAAGGTGGTCAAAGTGAGAAGATTAGATTACGAATACTACAATTTAGGGGTCGTATTCAGCGGCTTGTAGCATCTTCCATTTTCTAAAGAATTTTTTGAGCTCTCCATTCTTGATAGCTACACCTGACAGTGCGGTCCACGGGAAAGGGTATATGCGGGGCGGAGGGACCGCGTGCGCGGGAACGAGGGATCGCGGGATGTTCGCATAATATCGGTCGCGGGACGAACTGTTTTGCCAGCGTAGCTTGGCGTTCTAGTCATTCGGGAAGGCCAAAAAGGTTCCCGCTCGTTTGTTTCGCCTTCCCTAATGACTAGAATGCCAAGCTACGCTGGCTACGAACTGTTTACGTTTGGCAGGTTTATTAATAAACTTTTGATTCGGATACAGTGCTTAGAATTTGACTTAAGCGACATATAAGCAAACCACAAGCGATCTGAACACCACAAAAGCTTGTTTCTTGAGACTGAGAAGAACGAGGGTCACTTCACCTTCATTGTTCTTGACACTGGTGTCCCCACTATCTGACTCATCTGACATTGACGAAATTCTAAATTTTTCGTGAATAAATATATGTTCTTTGAATGAGTATTTTCTTTGAATGTTAACAGCTATATCATTTCCTTGATGTTGAATAAATGCATTTCCTTGAAACTGCGTAAATAAACAGTTGCTGGTTGTAAAACTACACCTTGAATACAACTACATTCAGTGGTTGCGCAAACAAACACAAATTATATGATTAGTGGTCCTTTGCGTACCGTGCAAACAGAGATCTCTTGTATTCCAACAAAAAATGTTTACGTGTCCCCACGACAATTCCGCCATTGTCATTGAAACTTACTTTTACTCTCAAAAGTTCAGACCAAGGTTATAATCTATGCGGACTTTTCGGAAAACAGAATCCTAAAACTAAAAACAACTTCAGTGGGGATCGACATATCCTGGCCAACACCTTCAGTTTCCTCTAGCTACCTCCCTTTCCAAAATTCGTCAAAAAAATTCGTGTAAAAATGATCAAAAACAATCTTGAAGCGTTTCCGAAGTTTTCCAAAGTCCTGGAGACTTGCGTACCTTTTCGAAAAAGTCTTACAAAGCTTTACGCATGGGAAAAGGTAGTTATGCAATGCTTTCTCGTGGGATACCGTTTAGCTTGTAACGAATGACGCGGGGCATATTCAGTGGTAAACAAATTTTGTTGTTGTACATTTGCATCGACACTGGTTTTTATGTTTCTTTTCCAAGGGTAGAGCCAGAGGTGTGGCAGATGACTAATCAACCCCTATTTTGAGTTAGCACATAAGAAAAATACCAGAAACAAGCTTCCAGCTCACATATTTTGATGATCAGACAATGAACAGTCGCCACCCCTCCCCCTTACAAAAGTCACCCCCTTTGAAAAACCCTTGATCAGCCCCTTCAATCACGGCATTCAACACGTACGGCAGAAATTCACAGCTACCTTTTGGATTACCCTAGACAAACAAGCGCCAAGAGCAAACGCATTCGGTTGGTTTCCGATTGAACGTTTAAATAACAATTCCTGCTTTAAGAAGAACTTTTCCGTCATTTTGAATGCATCATTGACTATACCAGACTCGTACCCCGTCACTTTTACTCTTAGATTGCGGAAGAGAGAAGACAGGATTTTGAAGAGAGCTGTTTCTATAAGTCGGTCAAGTTTGTGTTAGCATGTCCACTGTTTCAAGATGAAACACGTTCTTGCGGAACAGCAGGGTATCTAAATGGTGTTTTGTCTGTGGTTCGGTGATTTCGCTCTAGAAACTGAAGTACGTAGGAACGCGCAATTTAGCTAATGAAAAATTACCCTTGGGTTAAATGGTACTTAATCACGTAGCAGTGCTAATAAATGTTTAAATCCAGGTAAGGAAAGAGAGGGAATGGAGGGAGAGAACTCAAGAAAGTGTCTTGAAAAAATATTTAGTCGCTCAGTTGTTAATTGATGACTTAAATGAACTGTATATAAGGCAAGTTAATTTTAATAACTGTGGGTCACGTTTATAGTTAGCAACTCTGAAAACACCAACTGCATAACAGCAGGATTTCTACTTGGTGTTTTGTCGGGTTTGTGTTTTGACTCAGCTTGTGATCCTTCTGGAATGTTTAAACGTTAAACCGACACAAACTAGTGTTAAATATAGAAAGAATTGTTTTTGAATTGACTTTATTACTCAACATTGGTAGAACCATCAAACAAATTTCTTGTTATAACTAGCAAAAACTACTTACTACTCAAACTAACTAACTTATTAATCTCATCTGAAACGATCTGTTCGAAAGTTTAATGAGATGTTTGTTAGCTTTCGGCAAATATTGAACACTCCTGCATCGGTTCGCTTGTTATGACTTGTGGAAACTCATAAGAGACAGTGTTTCACCACGATCTTTATTCTAGTTGGAGATTTCGGTCAGAGCTTGACAACTTTTTATCACAGCTGGGGGTTGAAGCACCATAAATTTCTTCTACTGAGTATATTAAATGTTTTTGCATTCGGCACACGTTTCAGTTCTGTTTTCGTCTAAAAAACTATTGACGACTTAAACGTCAGCTAGGATTCAGTTAGAAAAATGGGCGATACTCCTAAAAATGACGCTTTTAAGAGACACGAGAATCTTCTTTGGGTCTCTCAGTTATGTCAGTTAACGTAACTTTCAACTGAAGAAAACCCTTGCACTTGTCTCAATAAGTGCTGTGAAATGTTCAAACTAACTACTATGTTTTTCAGTTTGTTCGATAGATAATGTTTTACTCAATGAACAAAAACGTCAGAGCTAGTGGCCACACCATATGTTCTTTTATCGACAACCGACAAAGTCTAATTAGTTTAATAGGGCTACCCGTTGATTGACATTCCTAGACTAATAAAAGCTTTTTTAAAAGTTCAGTGTTTCATTTTGTTAATTTAAGTTAATTTGCTCTGAGAATGAAGTACTTTTCAAAATAAATTTTTTTGTAGATCAATATCTGGTTTGGTTGATAATGCGGATAGGCAATGACAAGATTTTCTTAGCTGAGTGAGTCTTAACGTCTAAGTAGCTACGAACCAGAATATATTTGCAAAGTACATATCCTCAAGTTTAGGCATGTGCCAACCTACCTAAGAAATTCGTTTCAAATATGCACTGTTTGTATAAGAAATTATACGACTTCAAGCTCAATTTGGAGTATATTTACACGAGTGAGTTTTTCAGAAAGCATCAAAAACGCATGAGCCCATAGGGCAACTTGAATTTGACTTTTCTGATAAAATTTGAAGATATAGCGTAGTGGGCTAAGTTAACTAGTGCAGCCGGCAGCTGTATATGAATTGAGTGAGAACTTCAAAAGGTTTATTGATATTTCAAACACATTGGTAAAGTTATTCAAGTTTAATCTAAATCTTTTACTTCCTTGTTCGAAACGGGTTCACTTTTGGAATGTTTATAGACTTCGAAAAATGAAGTGGATGAAGCATTTGTTGTTAATCATTCAAGAACGACTGCTGCATGATGATGTTGAAAATTCCAAACCTGCGGGATATATAATACTGAATGGATACCAAACTTTGTTTGTTTCTTCATGCAGTTTTTGCTAAATTGTAAACATTGCATTTTTTCATCAAAACTTTAAATTATCATTTTTTTAAATTGCTCTATAAAACTAGAACAGGTTTTGTACATAACCAAACTAATTGCAGAATGGACAGTTACATTCTAACTGACTTGTTGGACCCTTATTGGTTCGTGTTTTTAAAAATGTTTTTATCAGTTTTTACAAAGACATATTTCTTCAGTCTAACAGAAGAACAAAAAGCTACCATGGCTACACAACCGTTGTTTTCAGTGAAGTTTTCCTTGAACTATTTTCAGATTACTCGACTAAAATTCATTTACCTCGGTGGGCACACGGTCGTTCTCGTTTAAACAGTTAACGGTTTTTTCAAAAATAGGTCCCTGATTAAAGGAACACAAAAAGATAGAAACGCTGTATAATTGTTTTTATCAATAAATTTCGTCAAAATATAGCCCATCCCAGCTGCTCCAGCTACGCCGGCCCCTCCAAGCACAGCTCCACTCAGAATCAGCTCCTTATTCTCTCGGATATAGTTCATATAAGACTCCACTGTACAACGGATGAAGTTGCTTTTTTGCGACGGTAAGAATCGGAGTGGCGGAATACTGCCACTGTGGTGACCATGCAGTCGCCTCTCATTAATTTGAGCTAAATAGACTCTTGACTCTGTCTTTGTGGTCTCGTATGCCTTCACCCAGAAGTTAGAGAGCCAGTCTTCCGTGTTTGGCAGCTGTGGGTCGCGATATGTTCCGACTGGGATGATTGGTATCTTTGAAACAATTCTTGAGTCAACACCTAAGCTGTTTAGATCTTCTCGGATGACCTTTTCACACTCCATCATCTCTTCTCTAAAGAACCTTCTGCAACTGTTTTTACTGTTTCCAAAGGGGTTATCGCACGCCATTTTGTTTGCAAAGGTAAGAGCAATTATTGCGTTGCTCCAGTTGTTATCTAGGGCGTTTGAAATATCGCGCATCACCTCAACGTCGGCCGGAAGAATTTTAACATCCATTCTGAGGCAGAAAACACTAAGGTGAACTCCATTGGTACTTTTCTCTTTGATTTCTTGCAGAATGGCTTCTCGTTTTAGGTGTCGATCTTGTAATCCCGGCGTGTCAAAGATCTCTACAGTAACGTTGCCGACTTTCTCAGAATGGCATGTGAGCGAGGTTGTTGTTGCTCGGTTTCTTTGTCGTCCTTCTTCCGCATACTTGTCATCGCCAAGAAAAGCATTTACCAAATGCGACTTTCCCGCTCCGCATTTTCCCGTCAGCAGAATCGTCAGTTTCCCCTCACTATTCGCCCACCGCTGCGTTAACTCCCTTGCTTGACGGCGAATTGAACCAATGTTTGCATTACGTTTCTGTTTCCTTGAGTCACGGCTAACTATCGTAGGTTTGCGTTTCTGATTCGCCTTTGGCATTGTGTGCAACCTTCGGGTTTGGGAGGGGGAAATGAAAACGTCTTAAGTGATACGTGTGCTTCATGCCAGTGCATGTTTTTCAACAGAATTACTATTAAAAGCAACTGAGAAATATGTTAATTTACTCACCTTGACTACTATATTGGTCAAATTCGAAATAGTCACAGCTTGCAGATTTTTTTATTGTTCTCAAAAACAGTATGCTTATTTACTTGCTTTTCCTTTTGTTTGGCAACGTACATACTGAAGTTGTTGAACCGTGTTCTTGTTGCTTTAAAGATAGAAAATGGCAGCTGCAAATAGTATCAATACTGCTCAAGTTTATGTGGTTGGCCAAGCAGGTGTTGGTAAGTCTTCACTGATTAATTGTTTGTTTATGGAGAGAGCACAAAATGTGGTTTTGAAAAGTCAGATAAAAGAGAAACACCGTCACATCCGTACAACTTACGCCGATCCACCTCCAGCGACTTTCACTTTGAGTAAAGATGACAGCAGCTTCGACATTACAGTGACAGAAATAGATCTTACAGATTTGATGTCTGTCACTCGCCTGGATTTAGCAAGAAAAGAAAACAAGCAAAGAAACTTCATCATCTACTGCACCCGAATGGATGAGACGCGTTATATTAACGACGACATTGTAGTTATGACAAGGTTGTTTGGCCGTGAAATATGGAAGAACGCAATTATTGCGTTGACATTCGCGAACAGAGTAGCTATACACAATCCATACGGAAAGCGTTCTATCGACGAAAATAAATTCTTTAAAGAGGAATACCAGTCATGGGTTGAAACTTTGTTTTCTTGTTTGGAGGAGCAAGCTGGAGTTGATACAACAATAATTCAAAAGATTCCATTTTTGCCTACCGGAACAAGGCAAAAAGTGTCGCTCCCAACTATCAAAGATTGGGCTCTCAGTTTTGAGGAGGAATTTTGGCGTGTTCTTTTTAGCGAAAACGAACGGCTTAAAAGAACTGAAATGGATGGCGGAGAATTTGCTGGGACAGTTGCTGAGGCAACAAGAGCAGTAGTTCGAGCAATAGTTGAAGCAGTTTGGCCAATTTTTGGATTTAACTATTTTGATACAAGTAAGGATAAATTAGATGAAGTTGCTGACGATAATTTGCAGCACACTTATCTCCTGAGCTTAAAAGAATAATGGAGGACACGGTTGGCAAACTAACAGCGCCTTTTTTTTTGCTTGCTACTGTTAAACTATTTCAATTCAAAAGAAAAGCAACAAAAGTAAAATCGGATTTTCACCTTTCAGCATTGAAAAAATACAATAAAAGCGCAAAGAAAGAAAAAGCACCACCTCAGATAGAGGTATGAATCCCTACGAAAGACGCTGTGTGTGAGTACCGCAATTATCAAGTGAATTAGTGAAGAACGTTTTTCTTCTATGCTAGCCATGCAAGCAGTTAAAATACAGCTGATGCCGTGTACAACCTATATCAACTCGAACTTCACAAAGACCTGTTTGAGAACAAGTAAAAAGCCATGGAGACACTTGATATTGATGTTCAAGAATTAGTTAAAGAAGTTCGTGACCCTACAACTAGCTAGAACTCACCAGTTTGTAACGTTGAACTTTTAAAAAATCGGGCTAGTAAAAAACGGTTGGCCTATCGCTGAATAAACAGTAGAAGAATCGACCTAAGAGAACTGACACGATATACGGTTTGCTCAGGCAGTAAAACAGAATCCACACGCATGACTGAAGTTACGAGAAGTTGAAGGCGACGGTGAAAGTCCATGGTCACCTATTTTAAGGCTTTTTAAAAGGTAACACGACACGTTTCAGAGGAGTTGAGCAAGAAAACGTTACCTAAAGTCTGAAATCTCAGTTGAACGCCTCTTCACCTGCGTGGACTTAAACATACATAATTTTTCATTACTATGTGCACAGTTCACTCAATGTACTAATGACAAACTTTATAGCTCACTCAAATAGAACACAATCGAAAGAAACTTGAAGTTGAACAAAATTTTATCAATTGTTGTTCATAAGCAGCTCGGGAAAAAATAATTCCTCTCAGAAAACTGTTGCCAGGCCTCTAAACTGGACAAACTCTGACACTTCAGCTCCATACTTTTCTACTACACTGAAAAGCTACAAAAGAACAATAAAGCACGCGTTAAAACAACAAAATAGGTCAAAGATTTATTTTATCTGGACGCAACTAGGCCTTGGCGGATTGTGCTCCTAAAAGTGGCATATTATGCTACTAGCAGTGCTCGAAATTTCGCCAAATTATG